>VXAL01013205.1:3676-40498 GCA_013399475.1 Chauna torquata | reverse complement strand
CACTACAATGCTACCTGTCCCTGCCCTTCCTTCAGTCCTGATCCATAAGCTCCTGGTTGGCTCCTCATCCATCCCCAGGAGGAGCTCCATGCACTCCAGCTGGTCAGTGACATAGAGGGTGACACCCCCTCCTCATCTCCCCTGTCTCTCCTTCCTGAAGAGCCTGTACCCTTCCACTCTAACACTCCAGACATAGAAGCCATCCCACCACACCTCTGTGATGCCAGTAATATCACAGTCCTGCAGGCATATGCATGCCTCTAACTCCTCTTGTTTATTCCCCATGCCACATGCATTTGCATAGAGGCATTTAAGTTGGGAGACTTCACTTCAGTGCAGCAACTGGAACTGTCAAATAGCCTGTATTTAAAGTTATTCTAGAAAAACTGTGATAGGATCCTCCCCCTAATACCCAGTGTGGGTGACACAGAGAAACTACATCCAAAATTTTTTCATACTTTCTTAACTTGATAGTCAAAAGCGAAAATGCAATTCACTAAAGTGTGCAAGGTCTTCCCATGTCATGTAAACCAAGCATGCTATGTTACGTATGTCAAACAAAGCCAGAAACACTAAAACCTGCAATACTACCAGAAGTCAGAAAAATTAAATTATCTAAATTATAAGTTTTAGAAAACTTTTGCAATATCCTGAGGTGTTCTGAGCATGCTACACAAACAGTGATGTATTAACCAATGGTGATTCAATGCAGATATTCCTTTCATGATTTCTACATGGGAGAAAGAATGTTACATACCAAAATATTCTAAATATTGATAAATACTGTTACTCCAGCAGTGTGCGTGGAAGGTGTCACACATGTAAGTAACATTTATTAACATTATATTAATCTAACAGAAAAATACACATTGTTCACAGCAGCTATGCTTTTCCCTGGCAAAATAAATAAAAAAAAAAAAGCTGAAGCTGATCTAAATCACAGAAGAGACACAAAGAAAGGGTCAGAAAAGCTTTCCAAGTTCTTCTGAACAGGGACAGGAGAAAGGAAATCAAAGATACTGAACAAAACTATCAAAAAGGCAGCACACTGGTGATAACACACTTTTTATTCTTGTCCTGGTTTATCCCTTTGATTATCAATAGTTCTCACTTAATAAAGGCAGCGATTTCCATTCTGCACGAGCCATTCTTCTTCCCTTCCTTCTACTTAGTTAGTAAAAATCACAAGACAGCTTTCCCGCCATGACAAGATAGAGCATGAGGGCAGATAAGATAAACAAAAATAATATAGAATGAAGAATTTACTGAAAGACATTAAAAACTGATTCCAGTCTATGCTCAGGAATAGTTCTGCCCAAGCAGCCACTGGCAGCAGAAAATTAATGATCAGTAGCATAACAGTCACAGAAAGAGTAAGCAAACCAGTTCAGATCTGCACCTACACAGCCAACGAAAATTTAATGATGAATATGCTTGCTAAGGAATGAAGTTCATCATCTGTATGGTTACACCACTACGGGCAATCAATCGGCCAGAATGCACTGCAGTCATTGACTACCTAACTTAGCTGAGAAATTACATCTGACATGGTGACACAATCATTTTATATTAATTACATATATAGAGAAAAAAAATCATAATACTATTAGGAAATTAAGCCTAAACAAAACGGCATGTAAAAGCTTCTTATCCTGTGATTTGATAGACTGTAATAGTGTCTCCTCAAAGGAAAAGGTACAAGTCACATCATCTAGGATACCTGACACAAAAATGGAAAAGCACAAGAAAAATAAAATGAAAGCAACAATATTATGACAGTGCTCAGCTGACATCATCAGATGATTGTAGTGCTTAGTTCAGGGTGCTAGGTGGAGGAATGCAGAAGCAGTCTTCTGTCCTTATTTCTGTCTTCCTTAGAATGCCAGACTGTTCTGACTGCTTTGATCAAGGCCAAGTCTTTTCCCCTGGTTTTGTACAAGAAGGGGAAAGCAGTGGTACATTCTCAGCAGAACAATCTCTTAAGTACTGCTTAACATTCATGTTCTAAAAGTAACCACCTCAAATTTGTGATCTATTCTTTTATTGCAGTTCTTGTATTATTTATGAAAACTTGCAGTAGAGCATATTTGTTAGGAGTAGGGTTAACTGTTGTAGTTATGTGACCATAATGTAAACAGTGATTTGCTGAAGTTTAAAGGTACAAAAAATACTAAGCAGCAGAAATTAAAGTAGTTTGAAAAGCAAAAAAAGCAAAACAAAACCAAACACAAAAAAAAGCCCATGGTATTTTCTTTCTTACACTATACCAACCTAATGTTAACGTTAGCATTGCAGTTGCCTGAAAATATGACAAGATTTTCTTTCATAAACGCAGAGCTAAAAATCCAGTCCACAAAATTCTCTTTCTATTTGGGTAAAACTGAGTGTTTTTTTAACAGGATCATACTCCTAGGACTTACAAAACCACTGCATTGCAGCGCAGCAACCTTGTAGAGAGCTGAACATAAGTAATTGTTTTGCCTTTTTCTGTCCATCCAACTAAAGTGAAGGTCTCCTTATATTTCAGGCTACAATACAACAAGTCAACACAGAAGTTTTCCTTTATATTGACTAGCCTTCACATAAGTCAGAATACAATATTCTGTGCCCAGAACTTTCTCAGCATAAGCCCATTTTACAGAAAGTGCTGCTCAAATAATATTATAGCTCTATTTCTTCAGACTCTTATCTATCTTAAGATTGCCTTTCAGTTCTGTCTTCACTAATTTTCCCCAGAGTAAAGAAAATCTTTTAAAATTCTCATTCAAAATCTGTAATTCTCAAACTTCCTTTACCCAATATATTCCTATTTATCTAGAGCAATACTAGCTGTAAGATATAACATAAGAACTAAACTCACACTTTGAAGAAATGTGAACTGGCAAAATCATCTCTCAAAAGCTCAGAAAAGGAAAATTAAAGGCCTATCACAATGGGCTCTTAATTCAGTTCTGAGGCATATGCACTAATGCACATTCCCTAATTACATTAACTATGACCCCCATGATGCCTAATTCAATCTATACAGAATGGTGATTATACTGATGGAATGAACAGCTATTACAGATTTCATGTTACGACCATATTTATATAACAAGAATTCATGCTTTATTTACTACACACCACTCAAAATCTTTCCTGAGTAACTGAATCACTGATTTCATCATGAGTACTCAATGCTACTACGCAGTACCAATTCACAAGCAATAATGCACTCCAGCGACACAGGCAAACACACTATTCTTTTACACAACAGGAATTGAGGAAGCCAGCTGGGTCTGGATCAAGTTCTGGAACATCAGGGCCTGAAGAGGTGTATTTGCTGATGAACAAAGTAACAAAGTGTACTGAAAAAGTACGCTTTAGGTGAAACACTGATGTTCACACCTCTCACAGACAGGGACTGATGAGCTTGATCTGGAGTCAGGTTACTGGCCTGAATTGCTGAATCCAGTACAACTCGTTAGCTTGGGAAGAAAAGTGGTGCAGGAAGGGGAGAACAGTACAACCTCTATTTTGGCTGAGATGTGGCTTCTCTTAATCCTAATGTTAAGTTCCCTGCAGGATGCAGTGAAGTCTAATGCTCTAGGATAAGGATCAGTTGGAAAAGCGAAAACAGCTTGTATTTTGTGACAGAATAGGTAGTTGTCTCTCGGCTAATATTAGCCTACTAGCAGTAAAGCTGCATACTAAAAAAATCTCAATATTTGATTTTCTTATCAAAAAGAACAGGGGTGGGGTCAAGACGGCAGCTGTAAATTGTTGGGGACCAGCAGATTACTGCTAATATGAAAGTTTATTGGAACTGGGAGTAAAGTGGTTTCTTGGTTGATCCTGTAAAGCCTTATAGCTTTGCTTAAGGGCAAGGCTTGGAATAAAGAATCTGTCAGTCTCATTTGCTCTGCAAGGTCTCCACAGAATGAAAGCTTCTTCATTTAGTTATCATTTCAGTATTTTTCTCTTTTTATTTTTTTTGTGAGGTTGTGTGCTTTTAATTTGCAACAGGGTCTGTCCTGACATATTAAAAAATCCAGATACACTACTCAAAAAAGCCATATAGCTCTTACAGTTGGAAACCCAATCAGAGAAGTCTATCATAAAAATCATACACTAATTTCACTGTTTGATAAAATAAGCTTCAAAGGCTTTTTAAGAAAGATGTAGCTTGATTTTCTTCTGAAATCTTCATGCTCACTTCTCACAGGTACTGTGGTACTTGTAAGCAACCACTTATCATTTTTCTCCTTTCTATTTCAGAACACCTATGGTTTTAGAAACTGTTGACAAGCAGCTCCTTCATTTGGATCAATCTAAAGCCTGCTGGAATTAGTAGAAAGCTTTCCATCGACGTCATGGAATATGAATGCCAAAAACAACCTGTTTCTTCTAGTTAAACTGAAACTGGTGCAAAAACAAGTTCTTAATGTATTGAAAGTCTTGCAAGAGGCCAAAATAGTGGAAAATGTAAGAAATATATTATGTGCTATGTGAACATGGATTACGGAAGCACAGGAAAGTCTCAGTTTTATAGTGATTCTTTCTGAAGAGTCAAAAAGTTTTTTTTTTTTTATTTCCCAGTAACCAATGTCAGGTTTAGCTATATATAGATATGTTCTGATCTATGTATCTGTCATTAAGACCATTTATTGTTGTCACATATTAGCTGGAAAGCACCATTAGCAATAAATTTTAGTATGAAATATATTTCTGTAATGCAAATACAACTCTAACAATGTTGAAGTTAAAAAATACCACCAAACAAATGGGTTTAAATCATGAAAAAGATTTGTACTAAGTAAACCTCTAGAGAGAATTAAAATAAAGTCACATGGCATAGCTAGCATTAGGATATGACTAGCAGTTTAGCTTAGAGGCTGTCCCCATCCTAATATCAAGTATTTTAAATTCATTATTTTGACTCACATATTTGAATATCTTGAATTTCATGTGAGATGGCCAATGAACCCACTTTTTTAAAAGCTCCGAAAATTTTGATTTCATTCAACACAAACAGAATTTTAAGGATTACAAATTATTGCATAGATAGTAAAACCAACCTTATGCATCAGAAACTTCCTATTTCTTTTTCAGTATAGTGTCTTTTAATAACAGGTGTCTTGTACGCAAGCATGTGGAATACCACTGGAAAATATGGCCTAAAACATCTCATTTAAATTTAAAAATGCTACTCAAGTCATCATTTTTATTTTACACTACATTTCTTTATAACTGCAGAGTAAGTATACTTTCACAGAAACTCTACAATGAATAGAAATACAACTCTAATTCTGTCACAAAACCAAGATGCAACTAAAATGATGAAAAACATTTCTGATAAAATAATATCTCCTGACACTAAAGGCATTTTTCAAGATTAAAATTTTGTCTCTAAACATTTGCACTGCATTTTGTTTGATGATATGAACCACAGCACCTAACCAGTTGCAATTAATGAACATCATAATCACTATAATCAAACAAACAAAGCAACCACAAATTAGGAAAGAATTACACTACCATTTAGAAAGCGGTACTATGTTCTCAAGGAGTAATTACATTTGGAAATTATAAATGAACTGGAGGTTGTCCTGAAAGGAGGATTTTTTTGGGATTATGGTACTTGTAAATTCACTATCTTTGGCTGGATGGTTGCACACAAAGAGTTGTGGTCAACGGCTCAGTGTTCAGGTGGAGATCAGTGACAAGTGGTGTTCCTCAGGGGTTGGTAGGGGGACCGGCACTATTTAACATCTTTGTCGGCGAGTGCACCCTCAGCAAGTCTGAGGATGACACCAAGTTGTGTCGTGCATTTGACACGCTGGAGGGAAGGGATAGCATCCAGAGGGACCTCAGTAGGCTTGAGAGGTGGGCCCATGCAAACCTCGTAAAGTACAACAAGGCCAAGTGCAAGGTCATGCACACGGGTCGAGACAAACCCAAGCACAAGTACATGGTTGGGTGAAGAATGGATTGAGAACAGTCCTGAAGAGAAAGACTTGGGCGTGTTGGTTGATGTGAAGCTCAACAAGAGCCAGCAACGTGTGCTTGCAGCCCAGAATGCCAACCATATCCTGGGCGGCATCAAAAGAAGCGTGACCAGGAAGTCAAGAGAGGCGATTGTCCCCCTCTGCTCCACTCTTGTGACACTCCATCTGGAGTACTGCATTCAGCTCTGGGGCCCCCAACATAAGAAGGACATGAACCTGTTAGAGTGAGTCCAGAGGAGGGCCGTGAAGATGATCAGAGGGCTGGAGCACCTCTCCTGTGAAGGTGGGCTGAGAGAGTTGGGGTTGTTTAGCCTAGAGAAAAGAAGGCTCTGGGGAGGCTTTATAGTGGCCTTCTAGTACCTAAAGCAGGCCTACAAGAAAGCTGGAGAGGGACACTTTGTCAGGGAATGTAGTGATCGGACAAAGGGTAATGGTTTTAAACTAAAAGAGGGTAGGTTTAGATCAGATATTCAGAGGAGATTCTTTACTGTGAGGGTGGTGAGGCACTGGAACACGTTGCCCAGAGAAGTTGTGGATGCCCCATCTGTGGAAGTGTTCAAGGCCAGGCTGGATGGGGCCCCGAGCAACCTGATCTAGTGGAAGGTGTCCCTGCCCATGGCAGGGGGGTTGGAACTAGATAATATTTAAGGTCCTTTCCAACCCAAACCATTCCATGATTCTATTTGATCTTATGGATGCTCCCGAAATGGTTTTCCATTTGCTACAGGCTTTAATTTTACCAATTGTATTCAATCCAAAGGCTACTTTACATGGTCTGTCTCTTTGCTAAAAGGAAAAGGAAGAACCTGTTTTACTACTGCTCCAGTCCTATTTTTTTCTGTATAATAATTTATTTCAAAGGAAGAGATTATCAACTGACGTCAAGAAAAAACTATGCAATAGTCACTTAGTCCAAATCATCGAAGAATTATCATATAAATGCATTCATTTATACTGACTTTTTCATCATGACATTATAACAGATATACAATATAATGCTAGCATAAAACCAAAGTAATGTCTTGCTGTTGGTGTTTAGTTTGGGCTTAGAAACTTGCAGTTTTTTCAAATGAAAAATGAGGTATTTTGATATTAATTTACTTCCAAGTGTATTTTTGCTATTTGCAATTTATGTATTATTGTCCATAAAAGAGACTGGAGCAAAACGAAGTATTTCCAGTTTATACCTCAGGTTGGTGTAACACTTTGCTCCTAAAGGAGTTTGTCTGTCTGCTTTAAAGAAAAGGAAGGAAGTTTATTATGTTTGAAAACAATTTTTTTCCTACAACTGCTTATAAACTGACTTCTATTTAACAGAAAAGTATTTTTACGGAAGGTTTTTGTTTTGTTTTGTTTTTGTTTTTGTTTTTTTAAATAGGAAGGAGATGGCAGGAATCGGAAAGAAGGTGGGTGAGAAGTGAAAAATGCAATTATCACCGAATGAATTCTAGTAGATTGTTCTTTTACATTCATGAAATTCAACCAGACAGAAAGGTGCAGTCAGTGACCAGAACAACTAAAAGATTTCATGTTGTAAGAGGATCTATTTCAAACGTGCCAATGTTTGTTTTATTATCACTTGCTATCTGCTAATTTGTTATGACAGGTGTAAGGCATAAGCTAAGACTTACTTCTTAAAACAACAGTTGTGGGCCTTTACTGTTCACAAGGAATATCAAGGTTATTGTCCAGCTGAACCAGAAAGAGAGCTTCCATCAACAGATGTCAAAACAGATAAGCAGAGATTTGACATGCACTTGTAGAACTATCACCTGCTATCAGTGCTGCAATGACAGCTGTATGGTTAGACAACGTTGACCAATTTTAATCACACTCTGAGCTCCAAGTGTTGCCCAGTTGAATATGATAAACATACGTCTTTCTACCATACAGTAGGTGTTTATTGCTGAAAGGTTATTTGTATGATGATCTGACTAACAAGTGTTCAGAGACTTTTCTTTCTGAGTAGGTATATGCACTTTCCATTTAAGCATATCACCATAAAATTTTCCAGTGGAAGTATACATTTTTTATTGATGCTACAGACATGACAGAGGAAAAGAAGATGGAAATGCAGTGCAGGGAAAAAACCTGCACTATGGTAAGATGGAGATATATACACAAATTATCTAAGGTTTCAGGAATTCTACAGCAAATGTTTGTCTTTACGACAACTGTTTTTTAAAAAAATAAGCAGGCATTGAAATGCACCTGTTCAGCTCTTTCCAGTATCAAGTAGGGTACTAAACTGTTAATAAACACATTATTTATAACTACAGTAAAATAAACTCAATCTACGTGAGATAATACAAGTGCAAAGGAAACATACAAAAGAATAAGATATCCTGACAAATTCAAGGGAAAACAACAAAGCTTAGCTGCTGGTAGACAAAAGCTTGCAAAAATTTCTTCACAAATGTAAAAGGTCCTGGGAGGGCAGGAGGGAGGGAGGGAACCAAGGAGGGAGAACTGTACTGAGTTCCTGGAAAGTCATTTAGTTTGGCCCGTATACATGTTTAACAAGATCTTTCTTTTCTATATGTTGAGTGCTACCTTTGGCCTGTATTTCTTTTTGAGAGATCCTAGATCTCCTTCAATATATTGGTAACTTTTAGTTCCTCTAAAATTAGTATTGGTTCTGTCTAGATTTTCTTTAAATTATCTGTACAGAGACAGTGATATCACCACAGTCTCTTTTTGTTAGCCTTTTTTATTCATTTTACAGATTGCCCTCAGTCTATTTTTGAACAAAGGAATTTTCCCATGAAATTCCCAAAGCACAGCTTGCAAAAAATATGGTTTAGGTCCTCTGTTCCTTGAAGTATCAACACTGTTACCTTACTGTTTACCATTACGATTTTTATAAAACATCCCCACAAGTGACTTCAAGAAATAATCTCTTGACAGGTTTTGAAAGTGAATAACAATTAAAAATCTTTTGGTTAAGAGTATCAGGTTTCAAATAAAAGTTACCTAAATAGTAAAAACCACATTTATTTAAAAGAAACAACCCTATATTGCCCTCAAGCAAATAAACTAGTAGTTCTGAAAGGAAGAGAAATCACAAGACCAAAATTCCCATGCCTTTTCTCTGCTGTAAAAAGTTTCCTTCCTTCTGGACTGTCTGGTGTCTACCAGAACAGCTGGCTTTTCCTCAGCAGGGCACAAATATTGGTCTCTCTCCTCTACTCACACAGAACCTACATATCTTTAAGACTTGCAGTATTAAATGTAAAAATGGCTAACTGGATCAAAAGATACCAATGTGGGGCAGAGGAAGATACAGACCCAAAGAGCAATTTTGTTAGCTTCATTTAAGAAACCTGACCAAAAATGACAAGCATTCCTATCATTAGGCAGGGGAAGGACACCCTTGAACTACTTTTACTATGAGAAAATCTTTCTTAGAAAACATTTATTAAAATTTATCACCAGAAGAACAGATAAGTACTTTGTTTCACAAAGACATACTATTTATTAAAAGGTATTAGGATAATGTTTTGTCAGAGGGCAAAAACAAGTCTTTCATTTAAAACATACATGGAGAGTAAATATGAGGCATTACATACATATTCATCATCAATAGTTACCATTAGCAAGCTTTACTACTTTGTTTAAATATAATCTTATGTAATGAAGTATTTGACTGTATTTGACTGTAAAGTTCCCGAAAATAGTACTTAGATAATTTGATGTACCTGTTCTGCTCAAAACCACACTATTAATGGAGCTGATGGTCATCCCTTAACAAAGGATATTTCTATACTAAGCCTCAGGGTTTACCGAGATCAAGAATACTAAACAAGATCTCTTTCTGTTAATCACAGCACTGAGCTGAACTGCTCAACTTGATACTTAATATTTCAGATTTTCCAAGAGAATAACATGCAATAAAGTAAATTATTCACAAACGGGAATATAACTGAAGAGAAAAATCAGGAACGCGAAGCACTTGATGGAGACACTTTTATTACAGGACAATAGTTGGTCTAGTCCTAGTTTATTTGTTATGTTTCGAAAAATAAAGGTCTTGCTGAGTTTCCTATCATCAGTGTATAGTGGAAAATGGAATTGGTTCAGCACCAGAAAGAAAAGAAGAGCAATGCAGTCTTTTGATTGCAGAGGATAATCTATAAACACAAGGAACAAAGTTGACCCTTGATGTGATCTTTGTTCACTTCTCACAAGGGATGGCAATCTAAAGATATCGTTTTAGGGTAGAAAACAGCTTTTAGGAAAGGTTCCTAAAGGAAATCATTCTTCTATTCAGCTATGTTGCTATAGTAACAGAACCAATCTAGCCTGTTCACAAAGGCTTTTATGTCAACTTCTGTTAGCAAACTCATACAGAAAGTAGAACTCAAACTAAATTAACAAGACAGTCATTAAGCTATTAAGATGGGTAAAAGAAGGAAATCATTTGCCTCTTAAATACACAACTTTTGAGGTGTAAATCAGTTTTTTGAAGGGTTTACTGCCCACTGCTATAGTTCACTTTTTCACATCTTCATATAATCTGAGAGAGCATAGTTTCTGCAGAACATTGTCCCAGATTCATTGAGTCACAAGCCATATATTTCTGTTGCCTCCTTCCAACCATTAAAGCAAGGTTACATCACATCCCTTCAACTTTGTAAACCTCATTCCTTCAGAATATATGTTTCATCAAAAGACATCAGGTAAAAATACACACCTACTGAGGAAGTTTACATCTAACACATCATAGCTTTAAAGTATTGATTCCGCAAACAGCTAACAGCAACTACTACCGCAATATAAATTAAAAGAGCACTTAGGGAATATCCAAATGGAATATTCCAAATTAAATCATGTCAAATTTCCCATAACATCCCACAGAGTGCACAATAGATATGGGCAGCATAATCTGGATCTCAGTATCTAACATCAGAGATGAGTTTTCTGCCTGTGGTATTCTTGGATGATGAGTAAAACTCATGCAGGACTAACACTAAATTGTAGATTTCAAGCTGATATACAGACGAGTACACATTACAGGAGGCAGTTTGTGAAGGACAGGCATGAAGCTTCCTTTAGCTTTTACGAAGCTTCCTTTAAGCTTCACTTCCTTTAAACTGCTAATCCTACCTAGTTGTCTAGCTTTAGTTTGACTCAAAGTGTACTATGGAACTATTTACTTCAGGTCTCTTAAAGAACAAACCACCTTTATACTATGCAAACACACTTCAGGATTTCCCTTCTACTCCCTTCTCCCAGTCCAGAAAGTTTTGATAGTTATCACCATGAGGAGCATGCGGAAAAGGAGACTTTAGGAATATCCTAAATTTCCTGTTGCTTTCTAACTTCATTTCATTTCTTTTGAGACAAAAACGATTGAGTTTTGTGTTCCAGGTCTGACTCAAACAAACCAAGAACCTCACGCTGCTTCTCCCACACACCAAATGAATGCCCTGCTCAAAGTAGGTTAAGGTTCTTTCTGCACTGGGACTTTTTCTGAAAAGCTTCAAAAATTACTGATTTAGTCCTTGTATTTCATTTCTGAAATGTCAATAAAGAAACAAATGGAAAATTTTCCCATTCTCCACCAATATTAATAAAGAAAAGGAATGTTTTGGATTGTTTGAAATGTTTAAAAGTCAGGGAATTACTTAGTTCCAGAAATATTTCTTTCTCTTTCTTTCTTCCTTTCTTCCTTTTTCTTCCTTTCCTTCCTTTCTCTTCCTCTCTTCCTCTTTCTTTTTCTTTCTTTCCTTTTTTCTTTTTTTCTTTTTCTTTCTTTCTTTTTCTCTTTTTCTTTTTTTTCTTTCTTTTTTCTTTTTCTTTCTTTCTCTTTCTTTTTTTCTTTTTTTTTGTTTCTCTCTTTCTTTCTTTTTCTTTCCTTTCTTTCCTTTATTTCTTTCCTTTCTTTCTCTCTTTCTTTTTTCTTTTTCACAGAACACCAGAAAAACGAGGTTCATCAGTTACAAAGCGACTAAAAAAGTAGACTTGATAATGTGTTCCTCTTTTTCTCAAAGCCTCCATTCAAGCAAAAGTCAAGACACTTTGTAGATGGCTTGCAGTGATTTCCATGTTTAGACTTGAAATCTACAAATCACAGTTGTCTGTTTCTGAATTTGAAACAGGTTATCAAATGTGCTGTTTAAGTTCTACACTGTAAGGAGAATGAACCTACTAATTGTACTGATAAGGTTGCTATGCAGCTCATCTGTAATTCCAAACATATTTTATACTATTATAGCTCCAGAACCCCCAAAAGCCCAAGAACGCAATCCTGTGGTCAATGTCTCTTTCTCCTGTTGGCAGGAGAAACCTCAGATTCTCCATTTTATAGTAAAAAGATCATAGAGTCATAGAATGACTTAGGTTGGAAAAGACCTTTAAGATCATCAAGTCCAACCATCCACCTAGCCCTACAAGTCCACTGCTAAACCATGTCCCTAAGCGACATATCCACGTGTCTCTTAAATACCTCAAGGGTTGGCGACTCCACCACCTCCCTCGTCAGCCTGTTCCAATGCCTAACCACTCTCTCCATGAAGAAATTATTCCTGGTATTCAATCTAAACCTCCCCTGGTGCAACTTGAGGCCGTTTCCTTGCATTCTGTCACTTGTGAGCTGAGAAAAGAGACCAACACTCTCCTCACTGCAACTTGCTTTCAGGTAGTTACAGACAACGACGAGGTCTCTCCTCAGCCTCCTTTTCTGCAGACTAAACAGCCCCAGTTCCCTCAGCCGCTCCTCATATGTCTTCTTTTCTAGTCCCTTCACCCGTTTTGTTGCTCATCTCTGCACATGCTCAAGCAACTCAGTAGCCTTGTTATGGTGAGGGGCCCAAAACTGAACACAGTACTCAAGGTACTGTCTCACCAGCGCTCATTACTGAGGGACAATCACTTCCCTAGTCCTGCTGGCCGCACTATTTCTGATACAAGACAGAATGCAGTTGGCCTTCTTGGTCACCTGAGCACACTGCTGGCTCATATTCAGCCGGCTACTGACCAGTACTCCCAGGTCTCTTTCCACCAGGCAGCTTTCCAGCCACTCTTCCCCCAGCCTGTAGCATTGCATGGGGTTTTTGTGCCCCAAGTGCAGGACCCAGCACTTGGCCTTGTTGAACCTCATACTGTTGGCCTTGGCCCATCGATCCAGCCCATCCAGATCCCTCTGTAGAGCCTTCCTAACCTCAAGCAGCTCAACACTGCCGCCCAACATGGTGCCGTCTGCAAACTTACTGAGGGTGCACTCAGTCCCCTCATCCACATTATTGATAAAAACAATAAACAAAACTGACCCCAATACTGAGCCCTGGGGAATACCACTTATGACCTGCCACCAACCAGATTTAACTCCATTCACAACCAGCCATCCAGCTGTATTTTTAACTAGCAACACTACATCTGTCCAAACCTTAGGCAGTCAAGTTTCTCCAGGAGAAGGCTGTGGGAAACAGCATCAAATGCCTTGCTGAAGTCCAAGTAAACAACATCCACAGCTTTTCTCTCATCCACTTAAGGCTTTGAGCAACCTGGTCTAGTGGAAGGTGTCCCTGCCCATCGCAGGGGGGGTTGGAACTAGATGATCCTTAAGGGTCCCTTCCAACCCAAACCATTCTACAATGATTCTATGATTGGGTGGGTCATCTGGTCATAGAAGGAGATCAGGTTAGTCAAGCAGAACCTGCCCTTCATAAACTAATGCTGGCTGGGTCTGATCACCTGTACATGCTGTGTGACAGCACTCAAGATGATCTGCTCCATGACCTTCCCTGGCAATAAGGTCAGATTGACAGGCCTGTAATTCCCTCCCTCCTGCCCTTCTTGTAGATGGGCCTCAGCCCTACATCAGAAATAGATAGCTTGAGTCTCAGTGATCCCCACAGTTCAGAGCACTTCGCTTACCCACTCCAGGACGGTCAGGAAATAAGAAAGATGAGAGCTTTGAAATCAACTATATTTTTACAACTGAAAATGTATTTATCTAGTATTCTAAATAATAGGGTGATTTACAAATACTATTAAAGGAGCAGTGGAAGGGTCCTTTGTCCAAGAGTTTGCAAAATTATGGGCAAATCAAGAATTTATACACTGTTATCCTTCCTTTCTCACTAAAAAAAAAAAAAAAAAATCTAACCACATATACTCAGCATAATTCTAATATACTTGGGATAATTATCAAATAAATTCTACCGATAGTTGAACTATTCGGGGCACTCTCCAGTTACCTAGTCAATGCTCCCACAACACCTTCTTCTTTTCTCCTACTCCCACTATTGGACTAGGTTTCTCCTAGAAAAGTAGCAGACCACTTCCTTATCAACAAATAAAGGTCACCTTTTCATTATCTCCTTTCCCATTCTGCAAATGGTGGGCTTATTGATGTCTTCAAATTGTAGACTAACTCAAAAGTTTTTCTCAGTTATTTCCAATTTGGTCAACCATTCTCTTGCAAAGAAAGATGCAGAAATATGTGCTGATTTTGGTGTTGTTCTATACATCCAGAGGAGACAGAAACCGTTCCATCAATTGAAAGAAATTCACCTAGCCCTGGACTAAACTCGGTGGTATGACAAATACTTACTATTTTCCTTATGCCTTTTTACAAATTTCCTGCTGCTGACTCAACAGAAAAGAAAGTGGAGAGAAGCTTTTTCCAGCAAAACTTCTATGTTGCTTAAGAATAGTTTGTCATTAAAATTTATAATTGAATATCTTTAAGACATGTGACATAGCTCACATTTGTTTTCCAGAAAGGGGATTTAAGAAGCATACAGAATCAAAGATACACATAAAAATACTCTGATGATAGCATATAAGACATTTATGAGATTGCAGAGAGGAAAAGACTGAAGAGTAACTGCAGATCACAATTTCTGAAAAGAATATCAAATGGTCTCTGAGACATAGGAATAATTTGACTGTTGTTTGGAACAGAAGGTTAAGATTCTTTGGAATAGAAGGTTAAGAGAGTTCTCTAGATCATCAGCCAATATTTGTAAATGTTGTCAATAATTTTAAAAATGCTGAGAACCATGTTCAAAATGTATTAAGTTGAATGTTTCAAATAAGCGTAACTATGCAAAGAGCAACCTTTTAGTGCAAGGAACACTATGAAATTGCAATATCATCTGATGACTTTGTATATATGAGCTCTTTTGCTTTCAAATCTGCGTGGACAGCAATTATTTACAGTTTGGAATTTTAATTCTTTTCAGATTGCACAAGGTTTGATCTGTCAGCAAAACAGCCATGTGAACTGTGTTCCTAACGGTCATCTGCCCTACTAGCTGTGCAGCACTTCTTCAGAAAGCACTGTCCCAAGAAGTCTTTTTTCTAATGAGTGAAATGAATCTAAAACCTTTGAAGATTGTGCTCTCTCTAGAGCTTTAGATTTATATTCCTTAACCACCTGCAGTAAAATCCTCCAAGAAATCTGAGGACTGGTTCCAGCCCTCTGTGACCCACAGAATCAGAATTAATCAGTTGTTATTTCAGCTGACAGACACAGTTGTGCACAACAAAAGTAGATGGAATGTTATTTCTCTAGTCTTTCATTTTGCTCCCTTTTAAAATTACATGCTTTCCAAATACGTTCATCAAAAACTTACCTGTGAAAACTAAGCCATATTTCTTTTAATATGTCAGAAATATTCCGATCTGAATTATACTTTTGCTTTTCTACTCACATTCAGATGATAATGCCTAAGGTCTAAACTGACTGAGTCCTGTGATATTTTTGGAAAAGTCATCCCTACTGATGACATAAAAAAAAACAGTGACTCTGGAATAACCTGTTATCCCTGTGAAAGCCTCCCTAAAATGTGATTTTTTTAATCACTATTTACAGTATTGAGAAAAAACATGCTCACAAAAGTTTTCAGTGAAACCTTTACAGAGTTCTCATGTCTTCTGAAACAAAAGTTGGAGAAGCTTTTATTTGGGGGCCTTTTTCTTTATGGATTTGGTCTGGATATAGCAGCTAACATACTTATTTAGTTTACACACTTAATAATCTCTTCTAACTGACCTAAGCTATAGCTGACATTTACATGAATTTTTGTTTGTCCTTTTCAGGCAAAGATATATCTGTAAGTGCTATGCTAAAATTCTAATATCTGAGAGGCAGAATGAACTGAAAAAGGAAAGTTTAGAGATGCCTTTAGAGAGTTTTCCTGATCTTCAGGATTGTCTACTCTGTGAACATACATACACATCTGCATACATCAGACTCCAATAGAAAACATTTTCAAAACAGGCTGTTGTTTAAATATCATTGTATACACCAGTTGTATCCTTTCTGGTCTTTTGCTTGTAGGTATCCTAAGAGTTATCAACAACTCCGTTTTGAACGACTACCCTGAATCTCAGAGGCTGTTTCTTTTACCAAACTATGTCAGAACTGTTATCGTTTTGGCCAACACAGAGTTTAATTTTCTTCGTAGAGGCTCACACAATGCTGTGTTTTGGAATTTTGATGAAGATAATGGTGATGTTTCCAGTGGCTGCACAGACAGCAGTGTTTACACAGAGCCAAGGCCTTTTCTGCTTCTCATACTGCCCTGCCAGTGAGGAGGCTGGGGGTGCACAAGAAGCAGGGAGGGGACACAGCCAGGACAGCTGACCCAGCCTGACCAAAGGGATGTCCCATACCATGTGGTGTCATGCTCAGCAATAAATCTGGGGTGGCTGGCCGGGGTTAGGGGGACCACTGCTCAGTGACAGGCTGAGCATCAGTCAGTAGGTGGTGAGCAACTGCATTGTGCATCATTTGCTTTGTATATTCTTTTATTATTATTATTATTTTCCCTTCCTTTTCTGTCCTATTAAACTGTCTTCATCTCAGTCCATGAGCTTTTACTTTTTTTTGTTCCAATTCTCTCACCCATCCCACAGGGCGGGGGCAGGGGTGAATGAATGGCTGTGTGGTGCTTAGCTGCCTGCCGGGTTAAACCACAACAAGAACCCACGTTTACTTTACTAAATTTTGTTCCCATTTGCTGGGAAGTTCCTTTTTTTAAATCATTCAAGTGCAGAAGAAACATGTTATGTTTTTGCAGTCAGAGTAAAATTTACCTCTAAACATGCCAATGATAAAATAACTGTTGCTTGGATGGCCAAACCGGCCAATTTTAGCCTCTCTCTGTTTCTTAAGAATGTCTTTATTCCCTTGACCTTCTGACTGCAGTGAAAAACAAGGGAATAATGACTGTAAAAATCAATTGTGTAGTGAGATGAGATAATTAAGCCAGCATTTTCTGATTCTGCTTATGAAGGTACATTAACAGCAGCAGGAAAGACGAAGTTCATCTTTTAAATCAAACCAGATTAGAGATATACCAATGCAAGACAGAAGTCCAATTAGCATTAAGAATATGCATCTCCAGCGCAACGAAACCTTTGTCAGCGCCTCTGGACCATTGTTCTAAATTTGAGAACTCCTGCTCTACAAAAACCACGTCTCAATACAAGGTGATTATCTTTCTTATTGCACTGGGTCTGCACGGGAGGGAGAGATTGAGTTATTTTTCTTCATAGCAGACCATACAGTGCTGCGTTTTGTATCTGTGACTTAAACAATGTTGATTACACAGCCGCGTTTTGGCTGTTCCTGAGCCATATGTACACAGGGTCAAGATTTTTTCTTTTCTCACTCTGCCCTGTGGCGATTAGGCCAGGGTGGCCAAGAAGCTGGGAGGCAACACAGCCAAAACAGCTGACCTGAACTGACTGAAGGGATACTCCAGGCCATATAATGTCATGCTCAGAAACAAAAATTGAGTGGAGGTTTTTCTAGAGGGAGAAAGCCATTGCTCAGAGGCTGGCTGGGCACTGGTCTACTTGGGTGAGCTGATGAGTGCCACTCACCACCTTTGTATTACTTGAGGTTTTTTTCTTCCTCTTCCTTTCACTAACTAAACTGCCTTTATATTGACCCACAAGTTTTCTCACTTTTGTTCTTTGTACATTCTCCCCCAACCCACTGGAGGGGCAGGGGAGTGAGAGAGACACTGTCTGGTGCTTAACCACTGGCCTGGGTCAACCCATCACACCTACAAAGTCCAATAAAATTTCACTGAAAATTAAAAGAAAAAAAAACACTTTGTGCATTCTCTGGAAATTAAGAAAACTACCACTGTAAAAAAAAATCACAATTTTTGAATCAGTATTTATTGAAATATGAGCTTTTTCTTGAAAGATCAAGGAAATAACTCAAAATAGAAGTGAATATTCTTTTATACAAAAAAAAAAGTAAAGGAAGTGAACTAACATCTAGGAAATGACGGGCTCTACATCCCATTTGGCTGAATATGACAATGCAGGTATAAAAGCATGTGTGAGCAGCCTAGCAGGTAGGTTAGTTTTGCTACAAATGAAGACACTCATGGAGTCTGTGTTCAAGTATCACAAAAAATCACATCAGTGTAAGCATACAACTGCATTGTAATACAAATAGTGCTTACATCTTATCTTTTCTTCCAGACAATAAACTAAACTAAATTAAACTAAACTAAAATAGAAGTAACAAAATTAGCTATAATGATGCATTTCAACAACACAATTGGACTTTGTTACTGACAGTGAGACTCACTGAATTGTGAGAATGGACACTTCAGCAAAAGCACTGCTGATTCAAAGGAACAAAAAGAACAAATCTGATCATAAGGTCTTTGTATATAAAAGGAGTCCGTAGAAAAAGCATCCAAAAGATTTAATCAAAATTGAAAGAAATATTATAAATATGTGGAAACATTAAATATTTTGTATGAGTCTTCTATAGCAAAAAGCGCTGAGGAGGTAAAGAAATTATCTTGATTATAATATACATTACTTCTGAGCCAAAAGCAATTATCGTTTTTTCCCACCATAAATCAGCTTTCCGTAACAGCTGTACTGTTGTAAAAATGACAAATGTAACCCCATTTCTGAAAACTCTTCTCTGAGTGGAGACTCTTTGCCAATGGTGAGTGCTTTTGAGTATATAAGGCTCTTCTTGCACAGTTCCATTACCGAAGACATCTTCTCAACCAACATGCTTGAAAGCAATGCCATGTATTCTACTGAATGAAACATATGACAAGATGCAGACGTAGATCACAAGTATTTTGTTTCTCAAGTTAATCCACAAGTAAATATGCCATTGGTTGCAACCTAGAAACCAGAGTGTAAAGTAACTGAAGTACTTCTAAGGAGAATGTAAGTACTTGAAAAAAACTATTTTCATCAGAGATGATCTCTCTCGTTCTTAGCTTTTGGGCCACAGAAGCAACAATAGGGAATGGAAAATTATTTCATATTAGCTGATCCAATAGTTGATAATGGAAGCTGATTGTAAAGAACTCAGAAAATTCCATAAATGTGCTTGTCATGAACTGTGTAAAAGTGTGAATATTTTAATGAAGATACAGAAAATATGCAGTAAGATTCAAAAGAAGCAGAAGAAACTAATCAAATTACTATAAAACAACAAAATACTTTGAGATTTCTAAAGCTTCTTGTAAAAATCAAAATTATTTAAACAGCTGAAAACAGCTGAGATGAAAGTTGTTTTTTAGTGAAAAATAACAGTGTAAAGCTGTTACTTCAGAATTAATGCAACTGAATGCAATCAGATTTCCAAAGAAACTAAGAATTATTTCATTATTTAAAAAGAAAATTTTTATTATTTTTGATTCCAGGACTGGAAATATATCACCAATTAGTGCCTAACAATGGTCATATCCAAACTACTTCATGACAAATTTTATTTACACAAGACTTTGCAAAAGATTGTATTAAGGCATTTTGTTTTAAAATTTCAACTGACCTTACTTCTGAATGATAGAATCACAGAGTCATGGTTGAGGTTGAAAGGCACCTCTGGAGCTCATCTGGTCCAATGCTCCTGCCCAAGAAGGGCCACCTGGGCAGCTTGCCCAGGATCTTGTCCAGACGGCTTTTGAAGATCTCCAAGGATGGACACTCCACAACCTCTCTGGACCACCTGTGCCACTGCTGCATCACTTGCACAGCAAAAAAAGGTGCTTCCTAATGTTCAGAATCTCCTGTGTTTCAGCTTGTGCCCATTGCTTCTTCTCCTGTCATTGGACACCACTGAAAAGAAACTAGTTCAGTCTTCTCTCCCTTCAGATATTTGGTGAGATCCCCTCTGAGCCTTCTCATCTCCAAGATGAACATGCCCAGCTCTCTCAGCCTTTCCTTGCATAAGAGTTGCTCCAGACCTTTCACCATCTTACTAGCCCTTTGCTGTACTGTTCTCAGTTCCTCCTCTCTCTCTTTTACTGGGGAGCCAAAAACTGGACTCAGAACTTTGGGTGTGGTCTCACCAGTGCTCAGCAGAGGGGAAGGATCACGTCCTTCAGCCTGCTGGCAATGCTTTACCTGATGCAGCCCAGGCTACCATTAGCCTTCTTTGGGGCAAGGGCACATTGCTGGCTTATGTTCAACCAGGACCCCAGGGGCCTTTTCTGCGAAGCTGTTTTCCATCTGGGTGGCCCCCAGCAGATATTGGTGCATGGGGTTGTTCCTACCCAGGTGCCAGGCTTTGCACATCTCCTGGTTGAACTTCATGAGGTACCTGTCAGCCCATTTCTCTAGCTTCTCAAGGTCCCTCTGAACGACAGCTGAACCCTTTGCCATATCAGCCACTCCTCCTAGCTTTCTAACATCAGGAAACCTGCTGAGGGTACACACTACCCCATCATCCAGATCACTAATGAAGGTGCTGAACAGGATTCAGCCTGGTCCAGTATTGACCCCTGGGGTACACCATTATTTAATGGCCTCCAACTAGACTTCATACCACTGATACTACATTCTGAGCCTGGCTATGTAGTTTTCAGTCCACCTCACTGCCTGCTCATTCACCCCATACTTCTTCAGCTTCTCTCCAAGGATCTTTTGGGAAATAGCATCAGAAGCCTTCCTGCAGTCAAGGCAGACAACATCCATTCCTCTCCCCTCATTTACCAAGCCCATCATTTCACTGAATACCAACTAGCTTTCTTGGGCCCCTCCTTCCTGCAGGACTCCAGTCCCATTGGACTTTACCAAGCAGATGCCTCAAGAGGCCAAAGTCTGCTCTACTTAATCTTAGGGTTGTGACCTTGCTTTTGCCCTACTGCATCCTCTTACCATCCTGAACTTCACCATCTCAGGATCACTGCAGCCAAGCCTGCCTTTGGCCTTCACATCCTGAACAAGCCCTTCCTTGTTTTTTTTGAGTATGAGGTCCAGCAGACCACCTCACCTCATTGGCTTTGCTATCACTTGGGTCAGGATATTGCCATCAATGCTCTTCAAGAATTCCTGGATTGCTTATGCCCTGCAATACTGTTGAAGAACCCCATGAGAACCAGGGCCTGTGAACGTACTTCTAGTTGTCTGTATAAAGCCTCATCCACCACCTCTTCTTGGTCAGGCAGCCTATAGTAGACACCCACTACAATGTCAACCACACTGGTCTGCTCCTTAATCTTTACCCATAAGCTCTCAAACGGCTCATCATCCATCCCCTATCAGAGCTCCACACACTCCAGCTGCTTTCTTAACATATGGGGTAACTCCACCTCCTTGTCTTTCAGCCCTGTCCTTCCTGCAGAGCCCATATCTCTCCATTGCAGTATTCCAGTCATGCAAGCCATCCCCTCAAGTCTCTGTGATCCCAAAAAAATCATAACCCTCCACACAAATGTCTAATGTATTATGTTTATTCTCTGTGCTGCAAGCATTGGTGTAGTCACATTGGAGATGTACAGCAGCATGCTAATTTCCAGGAAAGCTAGGCTAGGGACTTTCGGAGTTATGGCTTTTGTCTTCCTAAGTAACCGTTACACATGATGAAGCCCGGCTAAACATCTGCCTGCCAATGGGAAGTAGTGAATGAATTCCTTACTTTGCTTTGCTTAAGCACACAGCTTTTGCTTTAGCTATTCTACTGTCTTTATTTCAATCCATGAGTTTTCTCACTTTTACACTTCCAATTCTCCTCCCCATCCCACCAGGGGAGAGCGACTGAGCAGCCATGGGGGGTTTCACTGCCTGATGGGTCTAACCCACAATACCTGCCAATCACTCCCTCATATGGCTGCTGTTAACTCTCCCCCTCCCCTGTCATTCCTAGTGTAAAGCCATTTTACTGGCAGCCATCCTCTTGGGAAATATACCTTTTTCCCCACTCAGTGAGGTGGATACCATCTCTCCCAAGCAGATACTGATTCTCAAACAGGCTCTCACATCCAGCTGGCCCACACACTTCATTTGAAAACACATCTGTCTTCTCCTCAGCTTTGAGGACAGTAAGACATAGTTGCAACATTTTAGGTGGATCAGGAACCCTCCTGGGGCCAGAGTTAAGAATTAATCAGATTCAGAGGTTTGACCACAGAACTTCAACTTGAATCTTTCATGAATGGTTTTGTTCTTTGTTGTTAATGAACTTCTAAAACAATGCAGGTATTCATTGCACTTGAAACTTTTCAAACATATCCCCCTCTTCTTCAGGAAAGATAGCACACCTACAAACACAGCTTATCACTAAAGTTTGTAAAGCTTCCAACTTTTACTTAGTACATATGTTAAAATGCATGGCTTCTTGATAAAAAAGACTGTGTATTATTATTATTTTTTTTAATCTAGCTAGCGTACGGTCATAGGGCATTGTCTTCCTGATTTTCTGTATTGGGTTTATGGGGCAAGTTTTTCATAGCGGGGGGGGNGAGAAAAACAGCCCTGCAGACACCAAGGTCAGTGAAGAAGGAGGGGGAGGAGGTGCTCCAGGTGCTGGAGCAGAAGTTCCCCTGCAGCCCGTGGTGAGGACCATGGTGGAGCAAGCTGTCCCCCTGCAGCCCATGGGGTACCACGGCAGAGCAGATCTCCATGCTGCAGCCTGTGGATTTGCCCACGGAGGAGCAGGTGGATGAGGCCTGAAGGAGGCTGCAGCCCAAGGAGAGCCCCTGCAGGAGCAAAGATAGGGCTGCAGCTGCAGCTTGTGGAGAGGAGTCCACAGTGGAGCAGGAGGTCTGACTGGAGCTGCCACCCGTGGGGGACCCATGCTGGAGCAGTCTGCTCCTGAAGGAGGGACCCATATTGGAGCAGTTCTTGAAGAGCCGCAGCCTGTGGGAAGTCCACATTTGATCAGTTCGAGAAGGATGGTCCCACAGAAAGGACACCATGCTGGAGCAGGGGAAGAGACTGAAGATGAAGGAGCAGCAGAGACAAAGTGCTATTGACTGACTGTAACGCCCATCCACTGTTCCCCTGCACCGCTAGAGGGGAGGAGGTAGAAGACGGTGGATGAGGGGAAGGTGTTTTTAGTCTGCTTTTAGTTCTCACTGCTTTAGTCTGTTAACAATAGGCAATAAATTGCATTAATCTCCCTTATGCATAGCCTGTTTTGCCCGTGATGGTAGCTGGTGAGTGAGCTCCCTGTCCTTATTTCCACCTATGAGCTGATTCATCCTATTTTCTTCCCACTCCCTTGAGGAGGGGGAGAATAGCGTGGTGGTGCTGAGCTGCCCATCATTGTTAAACCACCATGTTTTCATACTTCTGTTTTTAAGTTTCTAAATCTTAAACCTGAGGAACTGATTAGTCCTCCATCAAAATAAGTTACTCTACTAATTCTATTCTAAATTATGGAAAAAAAAAAAAAGTGAGATGTGGTCGCTGTCTTCCAACTTGTTCAAAAGATGCATAACAGCTTACTTTACAGCATATTAGAATAATCAGTGATGGCTATCAGTAGTTAAGGTAATGTACGGTAAAATGTCTTTAGAGTTCCTGATAACAACTTTCAGATTAATTCATATTTTACAGCATTGTTTTACATCACGAAAGTACCTGCTGTGTGTGAATGTACAGGAGCTTTACAGAAATACTTATTGTTCGTAGCATACCACAATTTAGATGAATGGAAATATAAGTAGACATGGGTATTTCAGTATTGACCAGATCTGCTACTGATTAGTCTGTCATATCTGTGTTCTACGTGTACAACTTAACCTAGGTTTACCTAGCTGGACAAACAAATACTGCCAAGTTCCATAATCTTTCCACTCATCTATTTAAAGGACGAAGAAATGCTAAGCTATTCCTTTCTACTTTAATAACTACCACATTTACACTAATTTATATTTATTGTACTATTATAAAAATACTGGACTGCCAACCCATTTACATCTTGCTACGATTGTGTGGAACTATGACTAAGAGATTAAAATCTGACTTTTTATCATAAATTTCTGTCCGACTAAGTTGCTTGCTTTTGGCTTTTATATATCATTATTTTTAAGTCTTCAGAAATAATCCCTGGAGAACAATGTCGCACCTGTGATGGGGACAGATCTCTTTTCTAGCATGTAGTTACAGATTCATATTTTAAATACAGATTGTATGCATACCAGCACTATTAAATTGCTGAGAATTGATTTACTTCTCTTCAGTTAAGGGTTTTAATGACCAATAACAGTTGTTTATTTTTAAGACCATTATCTTTTACTTTCACTATTTTAAAAAGAAACTAGCCTAATTCTTAAGAATTAGAATAAAAAGTATAGAATTTTATTCTGATTTCTTTACAGTACAAGGAAATGCATGCTTGTAGTCCGTATTAATATCATTCTGAGAACAAACTGCATAAACAAGTGAAGGTCTGAAAATTCAAACTGTAATCTCCCATTCTGAGTTATAATTATCTTTTTACTTACCAATAAATAAATAAATAAATAAATCAGGCATTTCTACTGCTCTCATGTCATTATTCTTGTGCAGTTTATGTGTGTAAGTAAACCACTGACAACATTTGATCTCTTTTCTCTGGACTACAAGCCCAGTTATTTTTCAAAACCATGAAACAATACAAAAGCACATTTGAAAATCATTTCAGTCATGATGATGGATTCCTTTGGTATACAACAAATGTCATGAAACTAGTGCAAGCTTTCAACTCAGATCCTTTTCACAAAAGCAACAAATTTTCAAACTGAACTTAGTAAAAACATAAACTAGCTCTACAAAACCTGACTGCACTTCTTATGTAACTTAGAATGCTTTGATCACTGGAAGGTTTAGTATAAAACTATTGATTCAAGAGAATCCCAAAAGTGCTCTTGTATATAGGATGTCTTTACAGCAGTAATTAAGCAGTGTGCTCTATAACTTTTTGCATTATGTACTAAAGTTGCAGCCCTTAACTAAACTTGCAGCCCTTAACTTTAGTCAAACTTTAACACTAAAGATTATGAGCAAGTCCCTTTCAGACAGCACTTCTTAAGAGAGTAGTTAATATATCTAACATGACTCCAAATGAATAGGAAGAATGAAGATGTTCACTGAGTCTCTGATAAACAACACAAGGAAGATCTGAAGTGCACAGCTCCATATTTAGCCTCTTCAGTGATAATATAAGAGATCAAAATCTTATTCCTGAGAATAATCACAATGTTATCATAACACTCTAATTGTAAAACTCATCCATATTTTATTTTCTTTGCTATCAAACATCTATGATTTCTTAATATATTTTGTCATTTTCTTATGCATGTATATTTTCCAGGAAATAAAAGTATATTTAAAATTCTGTGTCTTATCCATTATATTAAAACTTGATTAATGTATAAGGCATACAAAATGCAATTGCTGTGATGAAATACCAAGTACAACTAATTATAAAGAGGCTGCTTATATGTGTAACCACATTGTTAAGCAATTTCTTCAAGCGTCACTCAGAAGCCTAAAACTATTTAAAAAATTCAGACTAACACAGTCATTCTCAAAATGCAGTAACGAAGGAGATCTTATGGCATTATATTTTTAAAGTCACATCACACAGGAAAAATAACCCAGAATGTGGCTGTATCACTAGATTCCATTTGGTTCGCAGATGGTCACAAATGTCAATGACATGGCTCTAAAATCTCCCATCCCTCTGTTCTTTCAGCCTTTATTTTAGATTTCAGGAGGCTACTCTTCAGCACTTACTTTCCGTAATTCTAATTAACATAAGGAATTTCAAAAATGATGCCAAAACTAAATTATCAAGATGTATAAAGAAAATGTCTCACCTCTGCATGTTACAGGGGCACCCAACTCATTTTTGTCCAAGTACTCTGCCATATAATTACAGCCACTTAAAAAATAACTAGAAGAGTGAATGAGAATCTTCACGTACATACATATACATATATACATGTGCTAGGGAGGTAGTAAAGAAACGTAAAATATCTTTGATTTCCTTGAAATGCTGCTAGCAACAGCAAATCTCAGGGTACAGTATCACCTTGGAAAAGCCTAAAATGACACCATAAATCTTCCTACAGCTCCTACAGAAATTGCCGCTGAAGTGCCTCAGAATTCCCGAGAACAGAAAACAACAAGATTTTGCATGGAATAAAAAAAATTAACAAGCAAACAAATGGAAAAAGAAAGTAAACAAAAAACACCTAACAGTCTTGTGTTATCAAATAGTATAATAATATATGAAGGCTGAATATTGTCTACATAACTCCATTCTGTCTTCAATTGCACAACTCTCTGCCCCCAGATTTTTCTCTTCTCCCCAGCAACGAATTCTAATGTCAATTAAAAATATTTACATATATCTGATAAACAATTCAAGCAATCTATAATAAGCATAAACATGCCTACTATTTTAGTGTACTCTTTTACGGTTAGCTGAAATATCAGTTGTTTGAGGCTCCTCAGTGGCATGGATGATTACTAGAGTAAGTTCTTGGCGGAAAAGACCAGTTGTTACAGGATCTGATCAAAGACCCATGGTAAATTTAACTTATCACATGGTTCTACAATATTCTGCTATATGGATATCACTTTTTTTTTTTTGCAGACAACATTTACTGCCCATGTGACATATTTAAACAAATCATATGCCCTTTGCCAGCTAGCATCTCTCATAGGACATACTCTAATGCTGCAAGTCCTAGAACAGTTTCAAGCACTGAACACTCGACTATGGAAGTAAAAACCTGCTTTGTCATTGACCTCATACTTCTACCCACCACAGCGTGAAAAAAATTACTAAAATTACGTAGTTCCTTCAAACTTCAGATTGGGAACTGATGAGAACTTTGTTATTAACAAATACATCATGCATGCAAAGTCAAATTAATTACTAGGAAAATAGCTAAGTTCCCGGCTTTCGAAAAATGCGGGCATCATCCATAAGGATCACATTACACAGTTACCTATATGCTTACATTATATTGGGAACCTGAGTTGAAGACAGGATCAATAACCAAGTTGTTCCAAAATTTGCTAAACATACTGAAGCTCTTTTTAAATGCATTTGTATAAACTTTAGGAAATTTTTGTTACAGTTATGCTGGCATGTTTTGCATATGCTTTATTGACATTCTCTGTGGAGCCTTCAGACATTACAATTACTAACAAATGTGGTGCTGTATAGGAGAAAAAATACTAGTAATTCTAAAGCAAGATTGAAATATTAAGTGATAAATGTCAGGTAATAAAATCATCTAGAAGTGGAGCTAGGAATGGCCTTGCACCCTCCTCCTCTCGTGGTTTGTTTATTTTTTTTTAATGTCCTTTTGCATACAAAATAATATCTAGTTGATTTTATTATATTTAATATACTTTAAGAATTTTTCTGGGGATGTTCTTACATCTTAGAAGGCAAAACCTCAGACCCTTGGCAGACCTCCTGCAACTACTATTTAAAAATTTACTATACATTATCCTGTTCCCCAGCAACAATTTAAATCTGCAGATCTCATCTACTTCAAACATACCTCCATTTAAATCATATCCCCACTTTATGGATGACAGAACCGAAGCATTGAAAGAAGAAAATGGTCCAGAACAGCTCTGTAGGTGTGCCTCCCATATCTCAAATTATCTTCTACAAATAACGTCACATAAAAACACTGGTTTGCCCACAGCCAGCCAATCTTTAATATGCAGAAGACAGCTTCTTTTCATACCTATGTGAATACAGTTTCATATTATTTTTTCAACAGAAATGCTTCAGACTTTGCAGTATAATGATCATATACACTGACACAGAAAAGTATTTAGTAAGTTAAAAACGTCTGTGTTATACTGAGGAAAACAGCAACAGTATTCTCAAACAGCAGGCCTGATTTTCACCATAAAATGGCTGACAAGTGAAGTAAAATGATGACTTTCAAATCGAGGTAGTTAAGTAGCTGAAATCATTACACAAGTATTGGAAAGAGATTCAGAAAACAATAAGATGCAAAATCTAAGAATGCTTGCATACCTAAGTAACTTAAGGCAGCATCATTACAAATAAAGCAACTATGATTACATGATTGGAATCTCTGCAGTAAAAGTTAAGCCTATAGCAAAAATCAAAGGTATAAAACACAAGAATCCTAAGAAAAGCCTCACAGACCACTGTCATGGTTTTGGCTGGGACAGAGTTAATTTTTTTCATAGAGGCTCACACAATGCTGTGTTTTGGATTTTTGATGAAAATAGTGGCGATGTTTTTGGTTGTTGCAGCGCAGCATCTACATAAAACCAAGGACTTTTTTGCTTCTCGTGCTGCCCTGCCAGCGAGGAGGCTGGGGGTGCACAAGGAGCTGGGAGGAGATATAGCCAGGGCAGGTGACCCAGACTGACCAAAGAGATATTCCACACCATATGATGTCATGCTCAGCCATAAAAGCTGGGGTAAAGAAGGAGGAAGGGGGGGGATGTTAGCAGTGATGGCGTTTGTCTTCCCAAGAAACCATTACGCGTGATGAGCCCTGCTTCCTGGCAGTGGCTGAACACCTGCCTGCCCATGGGAAGTAGCAAAAGAATTCCTTGTTTTGCTTTGCTTGCACGCACTGCTTTTGCTTTACCTAGTAAACTGTCTTTATCTCAAGCCATGAGTTCTTGCACTCTTACCTTTCTGATTCTCTCCCCATCCCACCTGGGGAGAGTGAGCGAGTGGCTGTGTGGCACTTAGCTGCCTACCGGGGCTAAACCACAACAACCACAATGCCACTGCTTCAGCAAATGCAAAACTCAATACAACTTTTCAGATCAGTTTTTTGCTTGGTAATCATTTTCTTATTTGCCTCTGCAAGTAAGAAAAAGCAACTGTGATTCTTTGTTTTTTGTTTGTTTGTGTTTTGTTTTGAACAAAACAAAACCTTGTTTAAACAAAATACTGATAGCATTGGTAAAGATCTGAAAGTTTCTCCAGTTACTTATGAGTAACCCATCTTTTCCCATCTTTGGGATATTTATCTAATAACTGCATTGGAAATATTACTATATAGTAGTCACAGCCTGGGTAAAAGTAGAGTGAAAAATAAGCAGGTATACATATAATTTTGTGAAGAACTTTGTGATACAACCAAGTATTTTGATCACTACTAACATTCATTTTTTTTCTGTGTAAAGCCCTGCACTCTTGGGTGTTTGGAATTTCTCCAAGGAAATTCTGAATAACTGCATTTTCACCTGCACAGCCAGTAGTGTGCGATCACTTGCTAAGACTCATTGAAAACAACCAGGAACAAAAGCATTGTATGGTAAGTGCATGCAGCACAGAAGAAACTAGAGTTACCTAGCTTGCTTTCTCGCATACACTTTACAGTTATGAAATGTAACAACCTGAAGGTTAACAATATTTATTATTTTAGATTTTAAGAGATTAAGCATCTTCACCTACATAACCTCTTCACAAATAATAGCAAAAAAATTATTACACTTTATATTCCAACAGCCCAAGCAATTAACAGGTAATATATTAATGTACCTATGATACATTTCTTCTCACTATATTCATATTTCAAAGTATCCACTTAATATACTTCATTGAGAATTTGTGTTAAACTAGTCCAATTAGGGCATAGCTAACTGAATCTGAATGAGATGCACTTAAAATAATAGGCCTAAAATTGAACAGAATAGCAGCTTTTTGCAAATTTATACATCCCCATAATGTCTAGTACAATAACCTTAGGCATGTTTAATCAGCACTTACAATGTTAATAATAATAATAGTACATTAAATGCATTTTGTGCTCTTGGTAAGTTTAGACAGCAGTTTCATTACAACAAGAGAAAAACAAAACGATGGATTGTTCATTTATGGATCCACCCTGTAAGAGAGGCACAGTGCACTAGAAAGGTATCAGGTCTCCTAAAACAACCAAAGTTTTCTGCTGCAGAGAGTGATTGCCACAATCAACAATAACGGTCATTTAGAATTACAGCTGAGCTGAAAAACAACAGTGTAAGAGCACAAGAACAGGAAAACAAGAACAGAATGAACACAGTTAAGCAGAAGTCCTGAAAAAGTGTTACTGGAAGGAAATTCAAAGGATTTTTAGCTCTCTCTTTTACATCTCAATATAATAAACAGCAAAAATATTCACTAGGATTCAGAACATGTCCAAAAAAATGTAAAAACATGCTGAGGTACACTCAAAAAAGTCAGACTGTTGAACATGTATGTAAAAGCTTTTGTTATTAAAAAACTGAAAAAGACAGTATGTTTTCAAGAGCACCAAACCTAACAGTTCATAAAGCTGGACTGAATTCTAGCCTTTTTAGTCTGTGTAGCAGAAAATATGACTATCCCCACAGCATAGTAACTGTATGAAATGTCCATTTGTTACATCTGTGTGATGTAGGGACTATGGTACAAACAAGAGGTATCCCCTCCTCAGAAGAAAAGGGCAGTACCAAAATGGTGCCTTGTATTTTCTGTCTGATTTTCAATTCTACTACACTGTGTTTCAAAGCATTTCTGTTACAATTCATTTTACTGGCTGTGTCCTTAACTCCTTCTTGTTGTAATTCACTTCAAATATGCAAGTACAATACTTCTGATAAAATGATTACAGAACTGGCAACTAAGCTAGGCATAGTATAGTATAGATCATCATCATGCAAACATGGTATCTTTCATTAGTTAAAAGACAGTTATACAGAGGTTTATCATCTTTATAGACTCTGGTCCATGCCATAAACTTGCCGTGAAACTTCGCTGAACAAATTTAATTTCTGAAATTAGTTTGGTTGAGAAAGGTCACCATGCTTAGAGAAATAAGACAAAATTACAATACACAATGCAAACAACATAAAAATACTTCAATATGACTTTTTTTAATCACCTTAACTGAGGATAGTATTTAAAAAAAAAAAATTTTGCATTGACTATCAAATTGCACCAATTGCACAGTATCTAAAATTTACCATCATGACAGACACCTGAAACTTTTCAGGGTAAAACCAACAAGCTCCACCAACATTTCCAGAAAAGAACAACTCTTATTTGCCTCGTAAGACTTCCATTCAGTGTAGCAGAGTTCCAAACTGTTAAAAGTTGTCAATTACCTTCACACTCGTACATAGCTTAGGTACATCACAGCACCTGGCCAAAAAAGCCTATGCAGTCAGTATTTCAGGCCTACTAAGCCATGGCAGAAGCAACATAAGTTATCATGGGAATTCCTTGGCAAAAGAAATGAAGACAAGAGCAAAGCTGTTTCCTTCAAACTTTCCTTGAAGGATAGCACTTCAATTCTGGCTTTAACACTGTGTGCTGTGGGTTTTTGTTTTGATTTTTTTTCCTGGAAATTTTACACAAATGAGCATTCCTAATGCCTTGGATGAAAATAAATCAGGATAACCTCCTCTCAAACACTTCTGGATCTCACTTATGGAACATACAAACCCATTCTCACTGTTAGATGGCAAGCGCACCCTATGACTAGCTACCAAATATAGTCCAAAAATTTTAGATGCAGAAGCTTACGCTGAGGGTGTTGCAAGCTTGCCAACAGCAATTCTTAAGTCAGAAAATCATGCTGATGATGCCCTTTTTCCTGAAGAAACCAAATCAAGTCACACATCTCAGATAAAACTTTGTTAAAGCTATATTTTGTTCCGTTGTCAAGCAACTGAAAACTAAATAGAGTTGGATACAGGTAGAGTCACAATACACACATCAGATGCAGGATCACGTAATTTTCCAGAGGACCTTCTTCGCTTAGTCCATAAACCAAACGCACAAAAGACAGAAATGAGACTGTGTGGCCAGCTGCAAAGCCTTAGCTTCTCGGCCTTTAAGTATCCAACCTAAGTAATCCTTTTACTTTCTAGCAGAGTATACAGGAGATTTTTATCTCAAACAGAACAACACTCAAAGCACCACTTCTACTTCATCTCAGAGTTAACTTTCTTTTCAGGCTATACACGGACCAGCTGTTCCTTCCCTACTACAACAGCAACCCTAGGTAATCCTTTCATCTACTTTTTCTCACCCTTTATACAATTTTAGGTTTCTTTTTCCCATGGCTGTGATTTATGGCTGACATACAGCCCTTTTGCTGCTATGGCTCTCCTCAGTCACCCACTTAACTTTCTTTAAATCACATTTAAATTGTAATTTCCTCCCTAATTTATAGCCAATTTTGTATGAGAACAAGATGTCTTAGGAATGTTAATGAGCTATGGGGGCTTTAACATGTAGGTCTCTAGATCAAAGTCATCTGTAACCAGCACAGGCCACTGAAGATTTGGTGGTGTTTTTAATGAACTAGATATGCTGATAGCTTCCATCAGATTTCAAATGGACAGATATCTACAGCATAACCTTACAGAAAACAGCATTCTGCCAGTTTGACACTGGCAGCAGAGAGGTCAGTTGTAGAACAGGTACAAGAAATAAAGCTTCTGAAGCAAGTAGAGAATAGTCTTTCAGAGCAGGGGTAGAATAAAAACTACCCCGGCCCATCAATATGTGAGAACACTAGTCATCTACAGAATCTGCAGTAAATCTTACTTCTTACACACTGACATTGCATTAATTGATTAACAACCACTAAACATCCGTGTTTTGTCAAAGTGCATGTGAAAGTATACTAAAATTGCAATGTATACTTCATTACAATGATTAAAAGGTTACCCATGTTTGCTGCACTTCTTTTTGTGTATTTTGAGCAATTTTTTTAACTTCTTTGAATTATTTGAATGCTCATTAAAGTGACAGAAGAAAGAGCACAAACAGCAGTAAACATGCCTCATGAAAACAGATGCCTTCTTACACTGTACACCGAGCAGTTAAATATATTGGGGACTGTCACAACATCCTTTGTATGTGAAGTTACATTTATTTTACCATTAAAAAACTGAGAAAAACAGTCAGATTAATTAATATTCAAGATATTTGAAATATAAAGAACACATTGTCCTAGATCAAAGATGGGAGGACAGCAAGTCAAATGCTGGAAACAGATTACCTAGTAATTTCAAGTTTGTTATTATTATTCAATACTACCTTGTATGTGAAAACAACATTTATTCAAAGATTCCAGAGCCAGAGCACCATCTCAATTATGATCTAATGTATTCAAATAATGCCTTAAAATAAAAAATGCCTTAAAATTCTTAAAATAGTACAGGTACAAATATACTCATCACAAAAATAGCCTTATTGTCTATTGAAAAATAATTTTTAAAGAAAAAAAAGCTTATCAGTTGTAAATCAGGCTGTAAAGCTCAAATGATGTAAGAATTTAATTCTGGTAAATATAAGCTTAAACCAGAATATGAATATGAATTTTCTTATCTCATCTTCGTATAGTTTCCCGTGAAAACTTTTCTGTTTGAACAAAGTATTGAACAAAGTATGGTACATTAGCAGAAATCTCTCAGGAAGAACTAAAGGTATACAGTAGGTCAGGCTTACAAGGCAAAGTACTCTGAATTATATGCAACGCCCAACTATACCTGTGCTATACCTTGTTCATTTCAGATCTACTGGCCACTCATACTAATTATATCCAAACAAATTCTGTTTTTAACATTCATACAATAACTGAAGGTTGATTTTACAGTAAAGCACCATATGCTCACACTGTTTAATAACCACATAAACAGGAGTGGAAGTGAGAAATTAAATCTCAGACATCACATGCAATTTGCAAAGACTCTTAAAGTATTTATCTCTTCAGTATGTTTTCGTGCATTCTGTATTCATTCCTCATTGAAATGGAATTAGGATGACCATACAAGGACTAAGTATCGTTAGGCATCATAGCACTTTATCCATTCATCACGCATTCTGGAAGTTTTTATTTTAATCAAAACAAGAAAGAAAAAGAAAATTTGAGAAAGAGCAACCTAGTCCTGAGTAGCTTGTTCCAGAAGTATTTTAAATTTTTTGCAGGATTACAGTGTAAAATGCAAAGATTTTTATTTTGTTATAAATACAAAGCAATGTCACTTCAGACATATGTGCTTTACAACTGAGACATGATGATTTAATATTTGATAGAAACACTCAATTTTTTTAAAAAACGAGTTAAAAATCCATATACAAAAAGACAGAAAGTGAAAGAAAAAGAACAAATGTAAAAGAAAGCTGCCAAGTTTCTATCACACCAGTGATGTCATTCAGAAAAGTGAAAATCTTCACTGAGAAATTAAAGAAATCTGAAGTGTCAAATCAGTCAGAGAACATTTCTGTTTAAAACTCTTAGTGCTTCATTATGAATTCTGGTTTTAATTCATGTGACTTCAAACAGGTAATTTAAGCATCAAAAACGTTCAGTCCAAATTCAGAACAAAAGAGATTTAAGAGCTGCAGTCAGTAATGACTACTACTCCAATACTGGATCACTGAACAAACTAAAGATAAAAAGCTGTAAGTTTTCCAAAGAAACTTCCCCTCAACTAATTCATTTATATGGACACTTCTAAGAAATTTTGAGACTTGGTCTCAACTGCCTCTTCCTGCAGGAAAAGAATTGCCAGAATTCCTACCCTGTGCTCGTAATTCATTTGATTAATTTAGCTACATAGAGAAACTTTATTATTTAAAGTATTTGAATCTAGGTATCTATACAGAAACTGAAAATTTATCTCATACATAGTACAACAGACAGTTCATATGCAGAAAGGGTTATAGTAGCACCAGCAAAACACTTCCCTTGTCATCTCTCCTCTTATACAAGATCATACAAACACTTCGTGCAGGCCAGACCTAACGCTATCAGTCAGTGGAAGTTTCTCTCAAAGTCTGACACTCCTAAAGAATTCTGTGTACCTCAGCAAAGACTCCTAAATCAAATTTAGACAAAACTTCTGGATATATTCTAGCAAGGACTAAATTCATTCTGATGCAAAGAACTCTGTGATCTGAACCTTGTGATATGGGCCCACAGCTATCACAGAAAAAAAATACATGAAAGCATCAAAATGAAAAATTGACTAGCTACAGTGCTGGTATTAAAACCTGGGAGGAATGCAAGGAAGAAAGGACATATGGGAGAAGAAAAATAACAAAATGCATCATTCCTCACCTAATGGTCAGAAAAGTAGAGTGATCTAACTTTTGATCTAAAAGTAGACTAACCTTTTGACCCTAGACGAGAGTGCATTTGAAAAGCACTTTAAGAAATGTCAGTATTTCACAAATCCCATTAATTAAAAAAAAAAAAAAAAACTTCAAAATATGATGATTTTCTGGTGCTGAGACACAGCATCAAAATCTAATGCATGCAACCTCCCAAGCCAACAAGAAATTCTCATGATTTATGTCTGTGTGCATTTGTCTTTGTGTACATGTGTATGTACACATGAGATTCAAGACTAAAAAAAAAAAAAAAGAATTCCATTCGTTTGTAGTAATCATGATGCTTTTTGCTTCCTATGGAAAAATACTTATCAATTTAAAAATATGAATCTATGTGGCTCCATTCTACGTTATTTTCATGAGTCAACTGCAATTGTAAACATTTCAATCCCACGGAGAAAGTTACAAAGAAAAGACAATTTACATATACTAATTTGGCAAAAATGCTTTCTAAATAACTATGTTTTATAGAAGCCATATTCTAGTTCTTCCTTTAGTGCTTTTTTGACAGCCAGAAATAGATACAAGTTGTAATTTACTTGTATCAATTTCCTACTTTTCTAGTGTCCAGTAAAATCATTCAAACAGCATGACAGATAAAAGGCAATAATGAAAAGCATTTTCAGTCTTTACAGAGCTATAATGTACACTGAATACAAACAGCAGTTAGGGAATAAAAATTAAAAAATAAAATAAAATAGAATAAAAAAACCCATACTCATACTTAACAAAGTCCTGCTGGCACCTTGTAAGACAACTCCTGAATATATTTCAGTATCCAGCAATGAAAATGGTATGTAAAACGATGTGCATTGATCCACTAATCCCCAAAGCTCTTAGAGTGACTTTAATTTACCTGAACACAGAACTGCTTTGAGAAAAATCCTTCCAGACCCTGCCAAAATCTGACTGCAGGGAACAGCATACTTTTATAGTCATAAAAGCAGAACAACAAAAAAGATGTCAAACACAAGGCCAATGGCAGCTGAAGCTATCACATTTTTTACACAAACAGCAATTGACAGTGTGAAAATTACTGGTGAAACAGGCAATATAGTTCAAGATGAAAAGAAAGTTGATCATGAGTGATAGTAAAATATTTTTAGGAAGAACAGTTTGTACAATCTAAAGGCTATAAGGTATATAAAAAAGAAAATTAACAAAAACATTTGCATCCCACATAAGGATATTTTAATAGAAAGCTCTTCTTGATGAAGTTTATGCTGAAAGTAGAAGACCAAAAAGAGACCATATTGGTTTAAATGTAATGCTCTGCATAGTACTGCATTCAAATTCCCATTGATGTCAACAGAACACTAGGCCTTCAAGATTTTAGTTTATGCTTCCGTTTCAGTTGTACTTTTTAAGCAAAACTGAATGCTACCTACAATTAGGGCTCCTATTTAGTACTTTCCTCCAAGGTTTAGGATGACCTTCCAATCATGTGTGTTTCAACTGGACATAATAAAAGTATATCGAATCAATTACTTCAATTATATT
>VXAL01013201.1:24820-39092 GCA_013399475.1 Chauna torquata | reverse complement strand
AAAAAAAAAAAAAAAAAAAAAAAGATGTATTTCCTGCCCCTAGATGTCACTGTCTTCCCAAAATACTGTAAATGTACTGTAAACTAGGATTATCCTGCCTTCAAAAAGTACACACAAATGTCTTTAAAATTGTGAGAAACACAGAAGTGAGGAAATGCAGAATTAAAATTGTCTGTAATTCAAGCCTTTTATACATTATGAGTTATAAAACATTGTTTCACAATCACATATTATTGGAGGGGTTCTGCTTCAGGAAGGAATCCGAATTTTACACAGATAGCTATCCATTGGATACTTACTCCATTTATTAAAAAAATAGAAAGTACAGTTACTGACAGAAAGGAAGTACATAACATGTATGATCTCCTGGTCGACACAGCTGTCCTAAAGACTGATGCTAACCCTGCCTCCGCAACACCCATACAAGACACTGACCAAGCCTCCTAGACCAGAATTTTCCCAGGAACTCACTAATGAGGTACACAGATATGCTGGACAATGGCAATTGCTAAAAAAGTAAAATGATAACTTATTTAACTAATTGTTAATATCCTGAAGAAATGGAGTCCCTGGAATCTCTCTCTCAACACAAAATAAGGGAACATTTGTAAAACTTTTCAAACAGGTGTATTTTGAAAACATATTCATTAAAGTTCATGAAGCACCAACTGTAGGTATGAGCATCACATATAAAGTCTTCACAGAGTTAACAACTCTGTCTACTAGCTGGTTCTGATGGGTGTTCAGTAAACAAGCATACGGCTATAAAACGAAGCAGAAGAAGAATACTTAATAACTGAATAACTAAGCAAGCACCATCCAACCTGTACACTGTACAATAAGCTGCATGATTCTGTGGATTCATAGGAATTGATGGTGTAATATAGATATTTTCTCCAAAAAAAAAAAAATACAATGGGATAACTAAGGCTGTAGCAGCCCTAATTCTTGTATTTCTGATTTTGAGACCTTTGCCTTTATTCTAAATCCTTCCTTTTAATTTTTAATGATGTCTTTTCAATATCATATTTTGTGAAGTATGTTTTTAAAAAGCACAAAATAGATGATACAGCAGCACACATCCACATATACACTCAGCAGAAGTGGAACCCTTGGGAACATAACACACACCTGTGTTATAAGTCATGCAATAACTATCAGCTGTGGGAAGCCGGTAACCCCTTTGCACTGCCATCAGGAGGGGCAAGACATGTAACCAACAGACTTGAAAAATACTCTCTGCAGCAAAGAGAAGATGAGTCTCAGAATCCTTTGTGCTATATGTCAGATCTATTGGGCATAAGCTTTTCTGTTCTTGCCTCACAAGTTTAATTCTCCTGTTGCATCGTTTACCACCTGCATTTTTTCCAGTCTTACAGCTTTTATCCGTCTGTCTCCTTGTCTCAGGTAGTTGTCTTTGTCTAGCTCGTCCCAGTCTCCACTTCTCGGGAAGTCATTCTTTTCTGTCCCTCAGAATTACAATGCCTAATCCCGGTGCTCTTGACCATGTACTCATCATTCATGTTTGGATCCCAACTCTTCGACCACTCCCACCTGCTGAATCTATTTGTGTCTAGATGACAGTCCCCTTTACTATGTTTCATACTTCTCTCTCCATCTCTGAGTCTATCTAGGTTCATGGTATCATCCCTCACCTGAGACCAGCCCATCCTAGTTCCCCAAATTTTCCTTTAGCAGTTTCTTGTATTCTTCTTGTATACTTTTCCTCAGTCTCAGGAGAGGAGACTGCTAGAAGGAGCTGGAACGTAGACTGGGATAAGGCATTTGAATGGGTGGAGGCTGGCTGGAGCTTGGCAGGGAACAAAGACTGTTTCCATGTCTCTTAACAGCTGCCTCTTGCTCCCCCAGTCCTTCTTACTCAATTCTCAAGAATCACAGAATCATTTAAGCTGGAAAAGACCCTCAAGATCATCAAGGTGTTTCCTTCCCCTCAGTAAAGATCTGACAGTTAATTGAATAATTAAAATAAAGATTGTGGTTGTAGGTAGACAGGGAGAACCTTAAAATGTGGACACAGACTTATAACAAATCTGCTACCACTTCTTCAGTGGGCAGACATGAAAAATCTGAAGGAAACGATGGGGTTAAGAGTCTGAAGAATTCACCTTCCTCAAGCTCTCTACTCACCCGTTCCACTGCAGGGACCATGAGACCCTCTATATACACTCTGCCCAAGCTGATAGGAAAACTCTAGCATAGAAAAAGTACTTCTAAGATGGCTGATACCTCTATTGAGGTCTAGTAACTAATACAATCATCTCACCTCCAGATCAGTGAAAAGCCCCTGGTTGTTCTGAAGTATGGCGTACATGCAATGTGCAACTGTAACTGCATGCTTCCAGTTGTGGTAGGGCACACGGCGATAGTTCTTCTTTACAGACATAGTAAATCGGCATAGCTTCTCAAGTTCAAAGCTGGAAAGAAATGAGTTTGGTGAGAGACAAGAAATAAAAATGGAAAAAATAACTATCAGAGGAGAAAAGATGTTTTTGAATTTACTCCTTGTGCTAGGATTGACTCTCATTGTGTATGACTCATTGACTACAAGAGTCATTCAAGTTTTGGCAAGGGCAAAAGAGTGTGAATACTTGACAATACTCATAGTTTAATTTGTAAAGTTCTGGAACATAAACCAAGCTACCAAGCTCACGCAACACAATTACATAACCTTATCTGCTTCCAAAAACTTAAAGTGCTATTTCTTTGAATTGTTATCTATTCAGCCTGTAAAACAGTGAAACTCTGTATCTAATTGACAATTTGAAAATACAATATCAAAACATAAAATTAGGGGGTTTCATGCAAACAACATTGAAGAAATATTCCTGTTTAAAGCAAAATTTCAGTTAAATACCAAATGCAAAAGTTGTTTTGAATCAAAGATGTTGAGATTCTCCATAATGACATCATGAAAAAAAAAAATCACTTTTTCAAGATGCATAGATATTTTCCAGTTTGGCCAAATGACCAGAAATTCACATTTCAGTGTTTCTGCATTTTTCATAAAATAATACCTCATTACGTAATTGCTTTTTAAAGGAATTTTTGTATCTTCTTGCTATTAACATAGGCAAGCAAAGTGAATTTATAGTCAAAAGTATTTTCACTAAGGTAATATTAAAAAGTAGTTACAAAGTAATTGTTGTGTTTGGCTTATGTGCTCATTAAGAACACCTCTGAGAGAGTTCATATCCTGCAGTATCAGAGCTCTGCACAGCCTTTGAAAGGAAAGATTCTTTTTGTTTACAGATGGGAAATTCAGGCACAGATTAGGTATCAGGTAAAATTTTCTAAAGTAATTAGAAAGCTGCCAGGGTGAGAAAGGAGTACCAGAAGTGAACTGAAGCTGCCAGAGTCCCAACTCAATAACTTTTTCCTTCATAAAAAGATCAGTCTTCCTTTATCCTCATATCTTTTCTGTTAATGTGGTTTGACCTTTTCCATGTTTTGATCATTTCTTGTATATCTCATGGAAGTGGTATTAACGTCCTAGTTTTGCAGTATATGTGGGCTGAGAAAACAAAGCTCTATGTCTCTTACCTATCATGTAGAAGTGTAAACACAAATTTGCTATACAGACCTAGTTAGACAGAAAAACATATTTCTGTGGTTGCATGCTGAGCAAGGTAACTATTATTCTGCTTTAGCCTTAGTCTGATATCAGAAAAAAATGAAGGCATACTGTCTTTCAAAAAAAAGCTTTAGGCTTTCTTTTTAATTCCAGAGAGTTAAGTCAGACAGCTCTGGAGTAATCGTTAAAACCACTGTTTCAAATAGTGTATCATAACTCAGAAAATCGCACCAGTTGTTTCCGTCTACATCCAATATCTACTTGATAGTACAGCTGAAGCCAAAGGGAAAATCATCAACAATGATACCTCAATGCAGAATACTACTACTTCCTCCACAACTGTATTTTGTATGCCAGATTAAAGCAGTAAAAGATTATCTTTTCATGAGAGCAAGGAAAATGTAATGAGTATCATAGATTTTTCTTAAAAATCCTCCCTGGGCAGGGCAGTTAGATTACACAGATGTATACTTAAAGGCACAACCTTACTCTTCAATATATTCAAAATCAATTTTAGCCTTAAAATAGCTGCAAGTCTTTGCTTTGGAGGGTTGAGAAGACTTGTTCTTTCAGATATTAAATACAAGTCAGTTAGTCCCAACAGCCTCCTTTTCAAATATTTTTCTCACTTTTGTTTCTTTAACTTTGTATGTGAGAGTTGAGACATTTGAAAAATGTCAAGTAGATATCAATTCTTTCCCATAAAAGTTACACCTTGGCGCAGGGAGAGGGAAAAACAGAACTTAGTTGAAAATCTGAACCCAGATCCTGAAGCCACAACCATTCTTTCAGGAACGGAAACAACCTAATTACACTGAGCAGTACAGAACTGTATTTAGAACAACCATCCACTTTGCAATATTGAAGAGGAGAAGAGAAAGACCCTCAGATTTGACTATATTTATTCTTAGAGGGCATGGAGATTCATCCAGTTATTAAGATGAAACAGACATCAACAAATGTTTCCCATATGTTCCTCCATTTTGCAGGGAGATACTTTCCCTTTCAATTGCCCATCTGTAGATTTTTCCACAATTCAGAGCATCTCCTTTCTCTCAGCAATGGGAGCATACTCAGACAAAAGACTGCTGATCTTGGCAATGGTAATGGATGCTGAGAGAAAGGACAAGAAATGAAATGACATTTCATTCCAAAATCACTCACTTGCATAAATAATGCACAATGATGCTGATAACTGATTTATTATGCCAGATAAGGTCCAACCTGGGATTATTTTAACTGTATATTATATTAATTTCAACAACTATATATTCGAAAAATCAGTATTTATGGACCTTCTCTCTCTCTCTCTCTCCTCTCTCTCTCTTTTTTCTATGAGTGCCTTTAGCATCTTCACAATCCTCTGACTGAAAAGCAATTTCAACTCAGAACCAAAAAATACTTCTACATATTGGAAGGACAACTGTTTGGACAATATCAAGAGCTCTTTTGTCTGGCTGTTCCCAAATTTTATGAACTGGAGACCAAGAAGCTAGGACAAGAAACTCTGCGTGCTTTTGACAGCCCTGTACAGACCAGGCATAGCAAATAAGCTCCAAAGGAAATAAGACCATGCATTAGAAAACAACAATCTTAACATTTCCTAATAAATAAATACATAAATAATGGAACTAAAGCAATAATTAGTTCATACCAGGCTGTCCCACAGGACTGGTGAACCATGTAGACAAAAATGGCAGGCCAGACATCCTCATACGGACTGATGTCAAAGTGGTATCTAAGAAGAAAGTTTCAGCTTAGTAAGAACAAACACCCCTTCTTACTAAAAGCAAGTGAAATGACTAGATAATGCATATCTGACAGCACTCACTTGTTTCTGAATATACACAGAAAACTGACTTTACAGGCTATATCTTCCAGCAATGTAGATTAATATATTTCCAGCAAGGTCAAGGTAACTATGATGGTTAGCCTTTGGCTTTGTTTAATTAATAGAAACACAAATCTTTATTTAAAAATCCATTGTTTAAGCAATGTACAAAAATCTGTGTTCACCCTTAAAATTCATGACACAAAGCTCGGAGGAGTGGCTGGTACCCCAGAGAGCTGTGCTGCCATTCAGAGGGACCTCGACAGGCTGGACGGTTGGGCCAAGAGGAACCTCATGAAGTTCAACAAGGGCAAGTGCAGGGTCCTGCACCTACGGAGGAATAACCCCAAGCACCAGTACAGGCTGGGGGGCGACCTGCTGGAGTGCAGCTCTGCAGAGAGGGACCTGGGAGTCCTGGTGGACAGCAGGCTGACCATGAGTCAGCAATGTGCCCTTGTGGCCAAGAAGGCCAACGGGATCCTGGGGTGCATTCGGAATAGTCTTGCCAGCAGGTCAAGGGACGTGATCCTCCCCCTCTATTCAGCCCTGGTGAGGCCACACCTGGAGTACTGTGTCCAGTTCTGGGCTCCCCAGTACAAGAGGGACGTCGAACTACTGGAGCGAGTTCAGAGGAGGGCTACTAAGATGATTAGAGGACTGGAGCACCTGTCGTACGACGACAGGCTGAAAGAGCTGGGCCTGTTTAGCCTGGAAAAGAGAAGACTGAGGGGAGACCTCATTAATGTGTCTAAACATCTGAGGGGAGGGTGTCGAGAGGATGGAGCCGGTCTCTTTTCAGTCGTGCCCAGCGACAGGACGAGAGGCAATGGGCACAAACTGAAACACAGGAGGTTCCGGCTCAACATGAGGGGGCACTTCTTTACTGTGAGGGTGACAGAGCACTGGAACAGGTTGCCCAGAGAGGTTGTGGAGTCTCCTTCTCTGGAGATATTCAAAGCCCGCCTGGAGGCCATCATGCGCAACGTGCTCTAGGTGATCCTGCTCGGCAGGAGAGTTGGACTAGATGATCTTCAGAGGTCCCTTCCAACCCTGCCCATCCGGTGATTCTGTGATTCTGATTCTGTGACTTTCCTCCCAAGAATTGTAAGGATGGTGTGTCTAATAATACGTTTACTGGCTTTTCTTCCAATAATTTGTGTCAAGAACTTGGTGAGACTTGCTTTAATTTTGATAAAGCAAAAATCACCTTTTACTGACTAATAGAAATTAAGCACAAACTTCAAAAATCAAACATTTAATACTGCATTTTCTATGTTTCATTAGCTGAGGACTTCTTCCCTCTCAATATCAACATTTAGGGCTAATGCTAGGGACTCGTTCAGCAGAACTGTTTGTCCTTTGATTATTAATTAACCCCTTTCCCTGCACCTGCTGTGCTGCAAGTCTTCTGTTTACTCTCCATTGAACCCAGCTAAATGCTTGTGCGTGTATGTGGCATACCGAACAGCACAGCAGGTGCAAGAGAGCTGAAGGTAGCTGAATTGCTTGGAAAATGGTTACATGTATTCAGAGTTCTCGAACTAAAGGATGTTAATATAATTTAGAATGAAACCTGTCATCTTTAGAAGTAAATGTCATTTTGGTGAGGAGGTGGGTTATATAATATCATCTAACAAAGCACAAGAAATTGTGTTGCAAAGAATAAGCTTCTATTAGGGTGTAATCCTAATGCTAATACTCTGCCTTTCAAGCAAATCATTTCAGCGTGTAATGAACTTTAACCGTAAGAAGTCTCTGTTAAGCATATGCTTGCATGCTTTGCTTGAGCACTGCTGCAGTGCACAGCACTTGACAGGAGTGAGCTCTAGAGATTAGGCTAATGAAAACAGTTTAGATTTTGTGACTCAAAACTGTAGAGTTTTGATTTTAGGCACCTGGTCACTACAGCAGAATTTATCGTCCTGGGCCAGAAACAGTGACTTAAAAACTGAAATGAGTCCCAGTGTTAGCATTGAGTGGGGACTACCAATCAAACACAGGTGAAGGCACATCTTCAGCACATGGCAGACCCATGAGATCTGACAGGAACTGAATTATTTCAGAGAAAGCCTAAGACTATTTGGATATTGTAAACTAAAGGATGGAAAGTCCTTCTCCAAATTTAGGCCATAACTTTAAAACCTAGCACCTGGGATTCATAACCCTGAATTATCTTCAGAAGTTTAGAGATCTATATCCGTTTTCCCCTCCTTCAAGAAACACAGGCAGAAGCACAAAACACAAAGCCAAAAAACCAGGAAGGAGCTGAATCTTCTATTCTAAAACATATAAATGGAAGTGAGAACATGCATTTGGTCTTCACTACTGATGTTCCAACTCGGGCTCCTCTCTGGCTCTGAGCTGTTGGTGACCTAGGACTACTGGAAATAAGTTCATCTCTACAGTCCTTAGATATAAATTAATACTTATTGCAACTGCTGTAGCTATGCATGCCTGTGGAAAATGCTACCATTCTGAGCAGGTATTATTTTACATCTTTGATAGATACAGTTTGTTCACAGATCGTAAAGTTTAACTAGGTATAAGACAGTCAGAGATAAATACCCATGATGGGATAGTTCTATAATAAAAGTGCTTCCTACAAAACCCTCCACTATATCGAGGGAAAAACAATTATCTTTTTCATAGACAGATAACTGGTTGCAACTGTTGCTATATTGAAAATACACTTACAGTTCAATTTCTTTATAAATATGTGGAGGCAGTGTACAGTGCATGAGGTTTTGCCACTCTTCTGCTGTACAAACGCTGTGGTAGGATAGCTTCTCCATCGTTACACGGTAAATACACTCTGAATGGCGAATTCTGTGGTACATCTGAAAAAGGGAAGTATTCATTAATGTGAGATTTTAATCAAGGAAAAACACCATTTCCTGTATTCAAGCTCTTATTCCTAAACTACACATTTATAAAAAATGTTACTGATTTTGGCTGCCCGACTTTACACATCAGAAAAGACAACAGGAAGTTTGGTACTTCTGAAAAAAACTGGGCCTTTAATCACATCATTCTGCATCTACTCTCTCAGGTACAAATTTAAGGCTCGGCTGACTTTTCACTGTGTCTGAGCTTTCCCAAGAAAAAGAATTAAAGTTTAGGAATTAGAAATAGAGCTTGCAATACGGTAACAGAAGTAAAACTGACAATGGGGCACTGCATGAGTTCAACTATTAATTGGTACAAATAACTGCTACTTATGCACAGTAAAAAGTACAAGAGATGCTTTTCATACCTACATTACCATGCAGTAACAGTGAAATATAAGTACACTTAATTACTGAGAGGTTCAAACAGCTACTGCGGACATAGCATGGTTTGTAAACAAGTGAGGATACAACAAAAGTAAAGATAATCCTCTGGAGCAGTGTGCCCTGAATAATAAGGTTCACCATTTAAAATGAGTGAACTCACACACAATAGAGTGATTGTACAGTCCCAAGTTTCATTTATATGCAGGCCTCTTTACTTGTCTTGAGTAATGTGGAACAAGTTTAAGTAAGTGCAGATAAAATTTGCTGCTTCAGTATACTGACAGTAGTATGTAAAATGGCTTAATGTAAATCACCAGGTTTAACTGACATGGTATCTTACCTCCCATGAATATGACACGTTTCTTCTGCACTGCATTTTTATTGCATTTTTGTACTTATATAGTAATGACCATTATATTGTTTGCGCTTTCTACATGAATAGTAATTTTTGTGAAAATAAAGGGTTTAAACAGGTAATTATGGCTATATAAAGCACAGCATATAAATGTATACGTTTATATTTTTTAATTAAGCATATGGAATGGAGAGAATACATACCATCTTCATCCCCCTGTTAAATGTGGAAAACACATGATCTGAATTTATAAAAGTAAATAAGAATCACATTTTCTAATGGAAAAGAGTAGACAGACAGTTCTCCACATTTCAGAGTTTGCTCTCTCAGTTTAGCTACATGAAATGGATGTATCCAGAGTATAATTACTTCAGAAAGCACCAAACAAATCCCTGTTGTCCTATCAAATACAGCTATTCAGCGAAGAATTCAATGATTCCTGTTTCCTTATTAACTCAATGAAACAGTTATGGATTTTAATAATCTGGAAGATCAAACAGTAGATTAAATGCTTAAGTAAGGTTCTAAGTCTTCACATTATAACCAACAGCTTACAAAACTGTAGATAAAACTTACATTAGCACAGTGTAAGGCTAAAGCACAAAAGACTGCAAACATTTTAAAGTTGTTCTCATCAGTTTTAGAGAAGGCACTTCCACTTATTTTGTTCACCATCTGCACAACGCCTATTACACTTCCTCTGCTCACAATAGGCATGCACAGGATATTTCTGGTTGTGTATCCTGTATAGAGGTCTACTTCTCTGGAGAGCCAGACAAGAGAAAGAGGAAAAAAAAAAAAAAAAAGAAGAAGAAGAGAAAAGACGAGAGTTAATATTATTAATTAGTATCTATTCCTTGTTTCCTAGAAATGTTGATGTACAATATAGTAGTTTTAAGGTAGATCTAATTAGTACCTGCAAGAAGTTCACCTCCAAAGTTCTAAAATATTTCCATCTACAGTGTCAGATTCAGAAAGAACTTTTTAATCCTTTAATCTCCATTTGCAAGGTAAAGAATCATTACTTCCTCAAACGTACAGTCAGATCATTCATAAAATTGAATATGTTTACATATTTACACATACTTTTTGCTAGGAATTTTTTTTTTTTTCCTTTCTCTTCTCCTCTAAAACCAATCAGACGCCAGGGAGGCTAACATAGAAAATCAGCAACAGTCTACCTAACTGGCAGAGTTCCATGGCAGGAAAAATAACAATTTTTTTCTCCTGATACTTATATTAGATAAAAATAATACTTTTTTATTTGTATCTTTAAAATATCTCCAATGGCAAAAGCATTTAAGGGATATCTATAGGCTTCCTCTTAATCAGGGTATCACAGCTCCATGAACGCATCCTAATATGAAACTTAAGTAGGAAATTTAAGTACAAAGTTTGGTGAGCTCTCTCTTTTTTTCCCCCTTATGAATGACATGCTACCTGTTAAAGCGTGGATCTGCATAGGCATCAGGGATGTTAAGGACTTCCCCCGTTCTTGCCACTTGACCAGCTATTCCTTTTTCTATAGAAAATCTGCAGAAAATAAAAGTATGTGTTAGCCACAATATGAACTATCTGGAAAAACATTTTTCCCCTGGAGTCTGTCTTGGGTATGATAATGGACATTTGTTTCCGATCAGCGTCATTTTGATGCTTTTAGGAGAAAAATCTTACAAGGCAACAACTAGTAGTAAATAATAAAATAAAAAGCACATATTTAAATAGATACTTTCTGAAAACGTATAACTATATAGTTGAAAACAAAAGATGCCATATTATGACATTTTATTGACAAAAATTCAATGTCTTCAATAACCCTGGAGGTTATGCCTAAAAACATGACTTTTGTACAAAACTTATGACGTGTGTTTACTTCTACAAGCTATCAATTTTATCATTGCTGTTACACATTCATTGTTTCCTTAGACACATCATGTGCAACATGGAACTTGGTTATTCAAAGGGCAGGTGGATTTCATAAAAATAAAGCTTGGAAGAAGACCAGTGGAAATGTCAAAGCTAAACATCATATGCATTTGCTATGTACACTTCAGAATAACTAGCATGTTTCATCTCATGACATTCAAACAATGCCATGGTTCTAACTGCATCACCTTATTACCACAAGAAAATTAAACACAGTAAATACATTCTGGAGCTGAAGCAGAAAATCTACAAGTCTGTATTGCTAAGAAATAATTCTCAATTCCTCAACATAAAACAGTTATGACATACAAGCACAAAAGACTGTGGAGAAAAAATAATAAGAAAGAATCACACGTGGAACACTTTCAAATCCAAACGTACCTGGGTAGTATCCTGCCCCTGCTGAAGTCAGTGACAAAGCTGACAGGATTTCACCCTGTACACCTGGATTTTAGGTTAGTTTCTCCTGCTGTTTCTTATGATATGAACATTACACCAACTCAGACTCTTTCCTGATGACTGACTCAGTGTCACTTTCTTACAGATATTTAAATTATACTTCTCTCTCAGTATACATCACACTTGAAATGGCTCATACCCTTGTACTCAGAGACAACGTTTCAATAATTTTCATACAGAAAAGATATAAGCAAGAAAAGCAATTATCAAGGAGTATGAAAGTGGATGTTAAAGCAGGCCACCTTCTTTAATGTACACCACCTCCTTGCTTGTCAGTATGTAAATTGCACCAATTTTGACTCCTTCCATTTGCACTCATACAATGTAGTAAGTGGGAGTAAGTTTGTCTAAAGGAGTCCAAGTGACGACATGAATCACATCTCACATTAGCCCAGAACTTTAAAAGTAAAAGGAGGAATTGAAAAGAATTCTGAGAAATTCACTGCTGATTGAGTATTTTAATACAATTTTAGTGCAGTGTATTTAGTCATACATTTTTAAGAAGCTGCAGGTTTAAAACCTGTATATATATTAAATATTTGTCATTTTTGAAAAGTGAAAAATGTTATATTTACTTTGTCATTTTGCCTCTTTCATGAAAAATGTGCATATATGTAAAAACTATATACTTGTGGCATGAACCAGAAATACACACCAATTTCACCATTTCAAGCATACTTCAGAATCACAGCTCTTTGAAAGTTTTAAAATACTCTAAATCCACATGAGAAAAATTAAAACTAAAGTACTGGACCTAAAATCTTCAAAACCAATGATCAGTCCATACTAGATTCTACGTATGCTTAATCCATCCCTAAGAAGTACAGATTGCATTTCCATGCCTTCAGTGTGGCTGAATAGCACAAATTTCAATTCCTCTTGGGAACCCTCTTGGGAAAAATCATCCCATACTTGCAGAACTATGGATTAGGTGCACCTTTACCTGCACCTTTACCTACCTCAGAACACCTCTGTTTTTTTCCCAACATGATTTCCAAAAGGACCGCCTCCGGAAGACGGCATTTCCAGGAGTGACGTTATAGCTTCAGAGACGTTGTTTCGATGGCACTGCAATGTCATTCCCAGAAGTACTACCTTCTGGAGGCGGGTCCTGGTGGGAATGATATCACAGTATGACAAGTATTGTCAGGGTACCTGCAGATAGGCACAGAGACTGGGTAATAAAATGCCTGCACATCTGTAGTTATAACGAAACTGCATTCTTCTGCTAGCTCCTCTTACCTTATTTCTTTGGTCTTCTTAAAAACAGGTTTCCCATCATTTTCTTCTCCAATATCAAAAAGGTCTGAATACAGCTCCTTGTTTTTGTGGTCAACCTGGAAGAGTGCACACCTATCTGCATTCACCAGGTTTTTTGCATATATCTACAGACAAAAGACAAAACTAAAGTTAACGGTCATGGGTTAGACTATCTTCAGTCGTTTATCTGATAAAAACACAAATCCTTAGAAGATAAAAGTTTCAAAAATTTATCCAGTGTGAAAACCTGTTTGAAGCAGCATCCACCTTCACAGCAATATTTTAGGATACAACTCAAAAGGAAAGTGTGGTGTTTTTTTCAATACTTTCTGTAAATTAAAGTGTTCTTTTTGAGAAATGCAGACTTATCTTTAAAGGTCTGAATCTTTGCTAAAAGAGAAAAGGCTTTCTTGTTCATTGGAACAGGCTGCCCAGGGAAGTAGTTGCATCACTATCCCTGGAGGTCTTCAAAAACCGTTTAGATGTAGAGCTTAGCGACATGGTTTAATGGTGGACTTGGCAGTGCTATGTCAAAGGTTGGACTGGATGATCTTGGAGGTCTTTTCCAGCCTAAATGATTCTATGATTCTATGATTTTATTTAACCGCATTTCAAGTACAAGGAATGCTTTTCAGGATGGTACCTTTCCCCCTGTTTTTAGAAATTATTCACCTTCATGTGATTTTAAATAGACAGGATATAGCAAGACTTAAGAACATTTTTGGCTTTTTTTTCTTTGTTTTCAGTGCAAATATAATGGTATTCATTATCCAGTGAAGAAAGATAGAGAGGCTAGTATTTGTTTCTAAAAAAGCTAAATGTGCCTGTGACACATAAAAATAAACAGCGGAAAATTAGAAGTGTTACGATGGATTGCCATGTGCAGCAGTATGTGAAACAGCTGCAATCTCTTGATGCTAGAGACAGTTCTTGCACAAAAGCTGAGACCTAATAAGTTTCCCATGAACTAAATAAAGCCTACAAGGTACCAGCATAGTCAAGTACCACAGTGCAGTAATATACCTTCATGGTTTCTATCATACTTTGAGCTAGCTATTTTTATCTCAGCGAAACTAACTGCCAGTCAACACAGAACCTTGTCCCAGGAACACAGCAGCATTTCACTGAAATGTTTCTCAGACTTGGATGGACTTTCTGAGAACACTAGGAAAGAGTGATCCTATGTCAATCGAGGTCACTGTGTTAAGATGCCATGGAGTCAGGTTCAAGAACCCGCTCTATCCAATTCAGATACATCTCCTGCTTTTCTTATCTGCTCAGAAAGTATAGTAACTGCATAGTATAGAAAGGTTTGAGGTCGTTCTCTCTCTCTCCCTCTTTTAAAATTGCATATATTCAGCCAAAGAAAGAGGCTGACTATGACTACATCTTGGTGTGCAGGGCATGCAGGTGGGACATCTGAGACTTTTCAAGTCTTTCACATGAATGAATAAACTCACTTTTTTTCATCCCACCTAAAATATATCATTTCATATTTATGAAGATAGACAAATGTTAGACCTTGGCAGGAAGAACCTATGAGATAGCAAATCATTGGTTGTGAAAATCTAATCCTG
>VXAL01013201.1:1065-23451 GCA_013399475.1 Chauna torquata | reverse complement strand
AACATGTAGATTGAAGTAATAGTATCAGAGATCTGATTAAGATTTACATTCAAAAAATAACTGCAGAATTCAATGAATGTGCCTAAAGCTAAAAAGCATAGTTCATATCTTAAACACTCAAAATGTGCTACAAGTAACCAATCCACAGATATTTGTAGACACCGTTCAGGAAATAATTCTGAATTTGAAAATGATTCAAAAAATTATAATCTGTTTCTGAACTGTACTGTAATTCATTGATTAAACATAGTCTGTTAGCTATTTCATTGGACTTGGCTTTAGTGTTTCTTATAAAATATTGACTGACACTGTTACTCTTGTTATGGGTGTAAATACTTTTGCAAAGCTAAGGGGAATGTAATGTATTGCACATCTCATTCACCAGCTGGAACAAATACTCTAGAAGTAATGTTTGACCTCTACTCCTTCCTACAGATAACAACTTCTTGAGGAGTGTTTTGCAGCATGTAGAAAACCGAATTTAGGAAAAAGGAACAACAAGCTGAAATAAAAATAAAAACAGAACCCTTTTTGCTACAATTTTCAAACCTTCAACACGCAATAGTAACTATAAAGTTCAGGGACAGTCATGTGTCATTACTTATGAAAGCTGTGAAATGAAGTTATTGCAACAATCAAAATCAAGCTGACCCTTACCTTCTTCTTCCATACAGAGAAGTTAATTCTGTTTGTATTATGTATGCATTACAAATAGCTCAGACATTTCAGTGATGCGTAATGTCTTACTTCAAGGAAAGGAGAATGAAGGACTTTAATAACCAAGATTAATCAAATTAGAAGTGAAAAAAAACAACTTACCATTATATGTTCAAGTAGAGAATCTATTGCAACTATATTATCAAAATATGTTCTGTAGAGAAAGAAGAGTCAGTAAATATTTGCATTTAGTCAAACACTTCTCAAATGACTGTTGTGGGCTCTTGTTTCAAAACCACTTAACACTTCAGCTGAAATAGGTGAGAAAAAAACCTTTGCACCTTGAAAATAATTTACTGGCTTGCTATAGCACAAGCGAATTCAGCAATGGTCCTACTAGCTCTGTTCTTTTAAGGCATTCTTCTACAATCATGGAACTCCAGAAAAAGAAAAAGACTACCAAACATTGCCTGCCTTGGACTGAACAGGCCCTTGCTGAGCAACACAAAGAATATATCAAAATGCTTTGCCACCTTTTACACACTTTAAATCTTAAAAGGAGAAGCAAAAAGGAAAAACAATCCAGAAGATAAAACAAAAATAAGCAAAAAAAAACAACCTAACAAACAAAAAAGCAGACCAAAAAACAACCATTTCTTCCATTGCTCATTGCAGATATATATTATCTACATGTTTTCAAAATATCTCATTAGGTTTAAGCATAGATGATTATGTACTGAGAACTATTGAATACNATGAGTACTCTCTGTTAGCCCAGGTGTAGCATGCTGGAGTTGCAGAAGACTGATCTTGTGACTTAAAAAAAAAAAAAAAGGGGGTATCTCAGTTTCACAGTGAAGTGGTAACTGTCCAAGGACAGTCAAGAACATTGAATGATAAAGGTCAAACTTATTAGTAAAAGAAGTCTAAATCTTCCACATGTGGAGTCTTGATAACCTTTGGATTACAATGTTCCCAGGAGACAGAAAGATGTTGTCCCATGGCCTTGAACATATAGACAGCTCACTTCTGTTTGGGTCTAGTGAAAAGGAGGTATATAATACATTAGTCTTACATTTTCAGGGACATGAAGAGGTGGAGCACTGCATATTATGCCCTTTCTAAAATGTTATAGAAGATCTCCCTGTGACATCGCATGCCCAGCAATTTTCTCATTGAATAGGAAACCCTCTTTCCATGTAAGGAAAGGTACAGACCATTTTTAAAAGAAAACTAATTATTTTCTTGCCAGTGCAATTCTTTACCTATGTGAAGTTGATAAAGCTGTTATTAAATGATATTCCCAATTTTGTGTCTCAAAGAACAGGCTTTCTTTTTTGTTAAAACTAAAATATTCCATCAATTGATAACGCTTACAGAAATACCTATTAATATTTGCAGTATTTATTGTCATTTTTATCTTAAAAATTTAAAGTAAGTACAAAATACTTTAAAACAAACTCAGTATTATGTACCAAAAGTAAACTGCCAGTCCCTAAATTTGGCTAGATTAATCCAGAGTTCACTGGTAAACTAGCTCAGGACCGATGTTAGTGACAGAGAACCACTCTGGAAAGAACTATAACGGTGCAAGAAACTGCGGCAAACAGGTAGCTGTGCCAAGAGAATGATGAAAGTGCTCTTTAGGAGATACACTCTAAACCTAAGCTGAAATTAAAAAAAGGTCATCTGTGGGGCGAAAATGTAGGAAAAACATCTGGGTCCAGCCTACTTGCCCTCCATGCCAGGGGTAGGCTCCTCCCTGCATCTATCACCCCCCATTGCAGCAGAAGTGATTCAACTCCCTGCATTTCTGAGTTATGGCAGAGGCTTCTTGGACATCCTCTAATCCCATCAGTTTGAGAACTGTTCATCAAGACCCAAAGCACATATGTGTAACAGCACTATTCCACAATACCATCAATCCTTTATAATTTTAATTTACGGCAATCTCTATTGTTTAAAGATGCTTGTAGTAGCAACAAAGAAAAAGGGATGAAGGACAAGCAGATTACCTAGAACACTAAATTGACTTCACAAGTCTAAGCCCAAACTTTCATACTGTTAAGGGATTTTCAGCTTGATCTTGCACTTATCATGTTGAGAAATTAAAAGAATACATACCACACACAGTTGCAGTTCTTCGAAAATGAAAACAGAGCCTCCAGAAAATGCATAGGAAAAACAACTGTGTGGCAGTCCTGATTCTTCAAGGATATAGCCTTAAAGTGTGTATACTTATGCATGCGTGTATGTATACCTAGAGGTCAAAAAATGGGGAGGGAGGGGCTGAAGCAAACTGACTAACTTTTCATAAAATCTGTTCAAACCTTCTGAAACTGACAATGAAAAGAGACAACAAGCCTATTTGTTACTTTTCCATGCAGGGCGACATTTAACTCCAACAGAAGAGAGAGAAAAAAGGCAAAAAATCACGCTAAAGACTACAAGAGTAAATAAATGCTGTATGTTATAACTGGATGTTACATTTTCTCCTGCCATTAAGAACAAAACAGTTTAACAGTAATAAACCACTGCCACCCACATCATTCATTCTTGTCCCTGCGCTGGAGTTTGCCTGCCCTCTGAAGTGTGCCTTTGCACCTGTTTGTGAGCTACAGGTGAATTAAGAGAGTCAGATTAGAAAGCTCATTAAAATCAGCTGATGAGATTATAGTGCAAATCATACTTACTTTGATACATCAAGCAAGAAGTCATTCAGTTCAGTCTGTTTGGCAAGGCCTCTGCACACCTGTGGAAGAACAGATCACGGTTATCATTTGTTCCAGGGGATCAGTGAAGTCAGAGGGAAACTGAAGTCATGTGGTCTACCCGTTTAATTTGCATTAAAAAAACACCGCTCCTAGTGTGTACATATATTACAGCACTGTACAAAATTAAAAGCTGGATTTGTGTGCTGGGCTTCAATCTTAGCTATCTAACTGTTAAATAGCCTAGTAGGTAAGGCCTAACACCAGATCAGAAGTCCCACATTCTTCCCAGGCAAGAACCTGGGCAGGGCGAGCCTTCTGCTTTGGCCTGGGAGAGCAGAAGGGAGAGGAATGAAAAAGACCAATGGACAGGCTTAAACTAAGCTTTCTATGTTTTGTTTTCTTACGTGTGAATGACTTTTCCATTAAAGAGCAAGTCATTATTATAAAGTGATGGGAAGTTGCAACTGCATGCAATTGCAATTCTACTAGTTCACAATAACCAAGGCCAGCAAATTCTGTCTGAATGTGCTGGGGTGGATGATCATCCTAAATGAAGCCAATGATTTTCAGCACTAAGGTGAATATTGGTCTTGAAAAGAAAAGCAGGAAACCGTGTGAGTCTTCTGAAAGGTGCATAAAAGACATCTTGAAGAAAAAGAATGTAACAATCTTCCTTCTGTGAGTTGACAGAAGAACCTACATTAGCATCTTCTGTGAGCTAATGGAGTACGTTTAGTTTCAGTGTTACCATCTTCTATTAGCTGAAGGAACAAAACCTATTTGTAAAGCTGTTGGGATTTTCTGTAGCACCCAGTAATGTGTGGAGCTTCATTAGGCACCTGAACAGGGACAGCAGGAAGCATCCTTAGTTGGAGTTGTTACAGGACCATGAAGCAGCTAGCAAGGATGGCTTAAAGCAGGCTTAGCTAGCAATAGCCAATAATTTCAAACTGATCACTATGGGAGGAAGAAAGCAACCAGGTAGCCTAGCAGTTGACTTCTTATAAGAAAAAAAAAAAAAAGATTTGTAACGTTGTTACAATTCCACTTTAATCATTACCTACTCTGCTAAAGTTTTTTTCCTTTAAAATAAACGTAATAATAAAAATATTATTTATGAAGTCATCTGATCCATGGCTGCAAGTGAACAGAACTAGCTCAATGAACACCAGAAAAGTAAGCATACTTTTCGCAGGATCTGGGAAGGGGTTTAACTCAATGTTTTAGTAGTGACCCCTCTTAAATTTGAACATAATGCATGTTCCTACCAACCAAGTTCTGGCAGAAGGGTTACACAATGAAAAAATGAAAAACAACCTGGACTTACTTGTACTTGATGTATTGCTACTGAAGCCCATGCAAGATTTGCTGTTGCAACCTGAAACAAAAGAGAAAACAAACAACTCTAAATAAACCTTGAAAATGTCACACAGTTACATGATAGTTCTCTCTATCCAGCTGCTAAGTGAATTAGATGAAGACAGGCAGCAACAATTTGTGAGAAGACAATTATTTCGTGAAAGTCAGTATACTTGCAAGTGCTTCAGTCTCAGTAAGGTGCATTCAGTCACAGGAGTACATTCCTCCTCTTTTGTGTCACAAAGATGCTTACCAATGCTCTTTAGAAGTGGTATTGGAAACCCATCAGATCAGAAATATAACATCAAAACAAACATCCCATGAGTCGAGGACTTGAAAAATTACATTATCTACATTTTCTGAAAGACAGCTGCTGTAGAAATAAAATATCCCATAACATCTTTCTGGGGCTGCATCTCTTCAGCCACGACTACTTCCAGCTGTAAACAGGCACTGTCTCTTTCACTACCATTTTGGTGGAAGAAGAACCAGACCTGATTCCTCATTGCAAGACTAGTGTTTTTAAGTATGACAGTTTCCAGGCAACATTTCAAGCAAATGTCACGTAATCTGCAGTTAACTAAGATGTGCTACCATGCATAATCTCCTGTCCTTGAAACACATGAGCTTTACAGGAACACAGAGGACACAAGTACAAGAGGTCTGCTACTGCATTCCCTCCCTCCTCATGTTCTTTTTTTTTTTTTTAAAAACAGAACACATTGTACAAATTTTATAAAAACTGCTAACGGTATTCAAAGGCTTTCTGAAACCTGAAAACAAAAAGAATGCTTTAGAACACTCAGAAAGTGACCTTTAAATATTTTTAATTTACTAATAAAATACTTTTATTTAGTAGTCAGTCTTTTCCAAGTAGAACATTAGTGAACTTCAGTTAAAGAAGGTATTGAAAATAACATAAAAGATTCGTACTGCTTTGCACAGAACAACGCATGTTTGAGACCATCTGAATTGTAGATTGATTAATGTAATAGGATAAAATTAAAAAATAAATACATTGTGGGTTAGCAGAATTAATGAAGCCTGGTTTTGTATGAATGTCTGTTCTTTCTTCTGTGAACAGGGACACTGGCACCACCATACTAATCCAGTCCCCTACCACGACCTCTGCCTGCTGGAGAAAAGACACCAGCTGAGACACTGAGGCTGAAGCCACACATGTGCTGACTGCCCAGCTAATATACAAACATCTGCATCCCGCTACACTACTTAGGTTACCGATAAACAGAATATATGATTGACAAATACTACTATTTTTTTCCTTCTTTGGGAGGACTAATTTTAATATCTCCTGTTTGCATGTTTTCTGCTTTTTTTCATAAGGATAATTACTTTTCAATACTGCAGAGCCTTTGTGCTCCATGGTGCATCTCATAACACTATCAAGACAACAGACCTGGCTAGGACTCACCCCATTTTGTCCTAACCTTTGTGTTCAGGTTCATTTCCCTGGGAAGGGTACAAAGCTGAGCCACCTTAATATGTAAATGGAACATAACAAAGCAATAAACTGTAAGACATATACTCCATTTTCAGATTCGTTCGTCTTTGGCTAACAACTCATAATGGTGAACTGACAAATGGACATGTGTGGACAACTTAACTACACAGGCCTTACATAAATACAGTAAACTACACAGTGCAGAGAAGTGTCATGGAAATGGGAAAATGGATATGAATGGGAATACCTGGATGGGGAAGCACCAGAAGGAAAAATAGTAGAAGGGGGTTTTATGAATGGCATGTAGTGATGGCACCTAGATTAGCAGGTCATCCAGGTACCAGCATATCCACACACAGTTTCTAAGGACATCTAGGTCAGGAGACAAAGGACAGTGACTAAATCTTGATGACTCACAGAGGTAGGACAGGCTGGAGAGACAAAAGATGTCAGCTCCTAAAAGCTAAAGAACAGCCAGACTCAAAACCAGCACATGGCTGTCAATCTAGGAATAAATCAGGAGACAAGAGGAATCAACAGGTGGCATCCCTTGTCCTCCGTGTCACTGCAAGAAGTCCTGGAGAGACTATCTGGATACACGCGTCTCTTTGCCTGACTCTTGGAAAGGACCACTTGGACACACATATCTTGGTGCCTGTGAGAGTGTGGATATAAGAACGTAAATGCAAATAAGTGAAATCTCTTTTCCTTCACTTATATTTTAAAGTAAAATCACTTTCCCCTCTTGTGAAACCTAGCATTGCGAGTTGCTATATGATTGGAACAATGTAGCAACATTATATCCTGCAATAGGGCTCATTCCCTTGAAAAACCACATCAAAAACAAATCAAACAAAAATACCTTTGCATCCTGTAAAATAAAGCTTTTCTGGAAAGTTAAAATTGAGAGCCAGGGTAACTTTTTATATAAAGTAACTTCATTTTTTGACATTTGATGTACACTTGCAGAGAGAGAGACAAAGAAATACTTTATTCAGCAGCTCTGCATTAACATCTTTAACAACTTTGTATTGAGTTTATAATCAATAAAGAAATCATATTCTTGAACCTGGTTTTGCACAAAAGAAAAAAGGTAAGACGCGTCATGTGTCCATGAACATATATAATACATAAATTCTACCTCCCATGACTGAAAATACAAGCCATTACCTATTCTTTTAGTAAGTAATATTTGATGATAAAAATCACATATGACAAAAGTAAAAAGCACATACGAGAAGAGTGAGAGAAGAAAGTTGGGGGTGGGGGGAGGTCAGCAGACCATTGCTGTGAAGTGAGGAATTTCAGACCAAATTATGGAAGGTGAGGCCTCACCTCTTGGTGACTAAGATGGAAGGCTTCTTTGCCCCAGTGACGATAAAGTTCCAGGATACCGATCAGATCACCAATTGCAGTGACAATTGGTAAACAAAGAACAGATTGGATACGAGTCCCTGATTCCAGTCCAGTACCTTTGGGAAATCGCTCATCCTAGAAAATGTAAACATAGCCTGATAAAATGCAAACATCATAACATTAATACGAAAGATATACTGGCATTTTTCTCCCCCTCCTGACTGACCAAATCTTTAGGAAGATATATTTACTGATGAAATTTACTAAAAATCATAATTCCCAGCAAAATTAACCCATAGCATTCAGACATTTACTAACAAAATTCAATTAAAAAAAAATCTTCTCAGCATTAACCTACATATACAGATAACCTTATTGATGCAAAGTTAGAATTAGCTTTGATATTAGACCCAGCTTCAGGTTTGCTTTTATAATACGTTTTCTCTAATCTCACAGGCAGCAAAACCAACACTTCATTGCTAATGCCAGTCCAGATTAAGAAAGAGAAAAAAAAAAAAAGGACAAAAAAACCCTAAAGCATTTGTAATTACGAAGTGGACTGCTCAGATTTCAGTGTTACCAAGCAGCCAGCAGTGCTTACACGAGGATAAAAATCAAAATCTGAGGCTAAGGCTTTAGGTTATACAGAGTTATAATCCTCAACCGACTCCTGAGGAGAAAAACATTTTCCTAAAAAATTATGCATGAGAGAAAGAATTTCTTCTTCCCTTGCTTATGCATCCTGAATAAGCCCATGCAAACTTTATAGGAATAAATGTTAAAAATAACCTACCAGCTGCTATAGAAGGCCCAAATGCATAACTTCTGCTTTTAGCAGGGAATATCCAAGACTTTATAACTTCAGCCCGTCGTGAATGAAAACCCACAAAGACCAGAGGAACTACCTGGATATTATTGTCAGTGAGGCAGTAACTAGCCGACCTGAAGCGTGCTAGACACACTTGGTTGCCAGTCATTCTGTGCACGATTCCTACCAGATGTTCCCTGCAGCCTCTGCTCAGGAAAACTCCCTGTTCTCCAAGGCTGATCAACACACACTAGGGGAGGGGATCCTCTCCTTTCTCAAAGAAAACAGCAAGTAATCTGTACTTTAATTACTAAGATGACAATCAACCTGAACAGCTAGGAACAAATGACAGCCTCTTACAAACTCAAAGGCAATGGAGAGTAGGAAGCACTTTTCAACACAAGCCTCCTGCTTTCACTTTTTAATTGTTTTCCACAGAAGAGAGCTGACGAGTCTGTGCTTGTCCTAAAACCACAGGAAGGCAAACCATGTCACCAAAATTAGTCTCCCTCTTCTGTTGAGGTTAATACAATAGAGGAGGACCAGAGTGGAATGTCAGTGTGGGGAAACTAGACTGGGAATCAAAGCAACCAGTGCCCTGCTGCAGTGAACTGCCACACTGCAAAGCCTCTGCAGACGTTCACAACTTGAATTTCAAAGCGAAAGCAAGTCAACCTTTTCCTCTTGGTTTCTCCTTGGCACAACACACTGAGGTATGTTAGATGTTTGCTATGCCCACCTAAAAAATCACTTCAAAAGACAAAACTTGTCTGGAGTTCTGTCAATAATCTGCTGCTACTGTAAACCAACAAAGAGCTCAAAATCCCTCCCCACTAAATCTCCTTAATTTTATTAGGGATGTAAAATCAAAACACACAACTCTTATATACAAGCTTATCATGACATTAATCTGAAATTACCAGTGATAATTTAAGCCCTATATGTTAAAGACACCATATAAACACTTTACAGTCCAGGTAAGCACCAACTGCTACTACAGAGAAAGTGGCTTCTGCTTTTTGTTTCTGGTTTCTGTTTAAGCATACTTACATTAGGTATTTGGTATTTTGCTTATAACCTTGGTTTGCCCAATAAAGGCAGTATATGTAAAAATATGTACTTTTAAAAATAGAGGTAGAAATGTCCAGTTTTGACCACAGTATCCAGAGATTCTTATTCTGGATCAAAAGAGCAGAAAACACTGAAAAGTAACCAAATTAAACTTTCTTGGTTTTCTCACAGCCAGCCAATCATAAATTGTTCTCATAAAGTACAATTTAATTACTCATGTCATGTAATTGCATAGACATGACTAGACAATGATGTTTTCAAAAAAATTAAAAAGGACAGACATACAGAGTGCCAGGAGTTATCAGAATATCACATATGGATTATCTGAATCCTTTTACAAAAAAAAGGCCTGAGTGTTGCTATCAGTTACATTAGTGTGCCTTTGATGTAGGTCTACTGATATTGTAAATATTCTGGCTTTACATTAGTGTAAGTAGAGATGAAAATCTTGTCTAATAATCGGAATTCTGACTGACATTCTTGTCAGTATGAGCCAAGTGCTATAATTAAATCAAATTTTGATTGACTATATGGAAGTCTTCTTGTTTAGGATTAGCACACTGAGTATTTCAAGACTAAGAGGACAGGAGTATTGACTGATAGGTGGTTTTTTTTTTTTTTTTTTCCAAGTGACTATGATACCATTACTTCCATTATCTGACAACAAAAAGATGTTAAAAGACAAAAAAAAAAATCTTTAAATTTAAAAATGAAAGAGATATGCTGAATTTATTCTATCAAGCTAATCCAAACGCAAATTATTTCCTTGGTAGCAAGACAGATGTAAATTATATCATTACACATTCAGCTCGATAAACATTTCAGCATCAAAATATTCATTCCAAGAATATGTTGTATTCATCTCATTAAAAACAGAAAGCTTTTTACCCCCAGAATATCTTCTACCAACAACGTTTTTCTGGATCTGGCTACATAAGCAGATACTGTAGTTCCATGTGCAATGGGCCCTGCAGGAATGAGCTGTGGATGTCCTTCTTTAGCTCCTGGTGGTGTAAATACACACAGACTCTAGTTAGAAGGAACAAAAAAAAAAGAAAGAAAGAAAAGAAAAAAATGCAATTAGAGAGCATGGCTACATTTACAGAGTTACTGTGCTGCATATGTAGTGCAAAGGACTGAATAAAATAGATAACAGAGAAACACAGTTTTTGTGCTTTTGACGATGAAAAGTAGTTGGATAAACTCCACGTAACTCTTTCAAAATCTGAGGAAATCCCAGTCTAAATTCACCATTCAGAGAGTGAACAACTCTTTTGCTGAAGTCAGTCATCACTTATATCAGGGTTGGATTGTGTTTACCTTGAACATCGTACACAAAGTCATAGCAAAATATTACCCCATATAAGAAATATTTTTTTCTAGGATGCAGTCACTTACTTCAACAGAAAATGCTCAGATAATCTTTAAATTTCTTGTTTATCTCACCCCAGTGAAAGGTAGTTTCAAAATTATCCTGTAACTATACTTCCTGAAATCCAAGTGACTGTATTCATCCCTTGTACTAAAAGAAGCATCTAGTTTGCTGCCTAAAACTCTCTCATTTTCTGAAAAGTCAGGTGTAACTATGACAGCATTCAAATCATGAAACTCATCCAGAAACATCTGATAATTGTTCTATAACAAAAATATTAAACAAGTCAAACAAACATATGTCTGGGAGCATTGTCCAAGTGATTCTTGAACTTCAGCAGGCTCGGTGCCATGACCACTTCCCTGGGGAACCTGTTCCAGTGCCCAACCACCTTCTCAGTGAAGAATCTTACAGAATCATAGAATAAATTGAAGAAGATGAACTAAGATGAAACACTTCAAGCAAACATCCTTGCTAGAAAAACAGAAAATAAAAAGCATGCACCACACACAGATGGAAGTGGCACCATGCAGCATATTACTAACGTTCCTGGTGAGAATGGCCACATGTGGCAGACTGCTCCTTTGTACTGACTCACTTTACTGTCGGACTTTGCTTTCATTACAGCTGTTACAGAGGTTCATCTCCTAAGATTCTATAGCATCAATGGTTATGATAATTAATATTAATTATATCTAATCCTTCTCCTACATTTGTCATTCCCCAAATTTTCTGTTACAGTAAACAATGTGCAGGTGCACGTGTACTGTAGATACCAGTTGCTCGGGATGCAATGTTGCCTTGACAGACTGACAAACCTTTAGTTTGTTCAAAGAAGACTTCAGCTTAGGCTTAGCAGTGTGTAGGGAGCTTTGCTCTGGAATGGTCATTATATGCCATTAGTATGTCATTATATGTATACATAATTCCCCGCAGGAAAAACAACAGAAAATCCTGTAAAATCTATGGACCTGGTTCTTTAAAGAAATTAAGTGAATTCTATGTACTATGAAATCAATGGCATCTCTCTTATTTCACTCTTCTATACCTATCTTTACATACTTGTGAGGTCATTATTACTATGATATTTGAGTATCTTGCAATCTCTAACAATGCCTTTAGTGTCTAACTCCCCTGTATTGTGGACAGTGACACTATCCTCGTTTTACAGATAGGAAATTAGATTAAAACAAAACAAAACACTTTTACTAATACGGTTGTTTTAGCTGAGGCTCCAATTACCATTTGAATACAAACTTCACAGATCACTACACAGAGTACAGAATGCCTTGCACTATGGCTTAGAGTTAGAGCAAGCCAAATGGATCACAAGACAAAGAAAACTCAGGTATGAAGGAAAGGAGACAGACTTCAGAAGTCAATAGTTACCAACTTGAGCCCTGTGAAACAGGGTAAATTATTAAATATGGGCTGTTTTCTAGCACAGAACATAAAATGCATCATTTGCATGTGAAAATTCTGCATCTACTCTCAGCTGTAGAAAGTGAAGTGATGATATGAGATGTATCCTATCCTTTCATAATTGTCATTTCTTTATTCTACAAACACGCAAGGCACACCATACAACATACTAAACAATTCCAGAAAGAACACACTGAAATGTTCAGAAACTAAGGAGATGCAATATAATGCACCATCCCTGAAGTGATAAAGGTACCTTAGTTGGAATGGATTAACAGCATTTTGGAAGGAGGAAGTTGGACTTTAGCTTGAGGTGAAAACGAATGGTCAAAGAAAAGTATGGAATTCATAGTCAAAACAATAGTGAAATCTATCCAAGAAGATTTAGTAGCCTAATGTTTAGGGCATTTAGTGAGTTCAAAAGAAAAACACTCAAGATTCTGATAAAACTAGGAACTGAGTATTTGTCTTGTTATTAAGGAGAAAGTCAGGAAGTCTCAAAAAGTTGCGCAAGACAAGGCAAAATGTTTTCCATCCAGTTCTTCATTTGCTACTAAATGTGATACAGATGGAAATTAAACTACCTTAACAAAAGAAAATACAGTTGCTACATGGTATTTTAGCTCTGACAAGACGTATCAGCATACTTTATTTCATACTTCGCATGCAGTTGGAAGGAAAGATACTTTTTCCACAGAGTAGCTCTACTGAACATGTACAGTATACACCCCATCTTGATGTTTTGTATTATGGTGTAAAATGCACAAGTGAGGAGATCTTGAATTTCTCTGTTTATTCTGATCCCAAACTCCAACCTTATTCTCCAAACCCATTTACACTCACAGCTTCTTTAAAGAGTGGCCTTTAAGAGTCAAAGACATGGGAAAAGTCAGAATGTTTATTTTACATATGCTGTACATGAATGTGCTACAAAAAAACAGCAACACACACACACACACACACACACAAAACCCACTGAACTGGCACAGTGAATCTGCCAGTATAAGCATGAATCTCCATTTATTCTTACTTTCTTCTAATCTAATAAAATACAGATACAAATAATTCTTAACTGAAAACTTAGTTTCACTATTACTTGCCTCATAAGCTTAAGTTTTGTGATTTTATGTGCACTTAAATAGAATGAAAAAGAGCATTTCATGTAACAGATCTAAGAAAATTTTTGGTATCTGAGAAAAGTACATTACTGTAATAAAACTCAAGAAACCACAGTTCATGATTTATTTAAATCAATGTCATGATACAATTTTTTTTTTTTTTTTTAATCAAAGAAGCTAGTAAAGGTCTTAGGGTATAATGGGCGCAGAAATAATATATATTTTTGCAAATATTTGACCTGCTAAACTATATGCCTCTCTAAATAAAAAACTACTATTAAAAAAGTACTTTTATGGTAGGAACAATAACACTATATGTCCAACACCAAAAATGTAGTTCATACTGCAGAGTACTGCAAAATGTAGGAGATAAAACACAAAGTCTGAGTAGTCAAATTACGTAGTCTAAGTAGTGGAATGAGTCAAATTAAATCAACAGGACACTGGGGACCAAAGCTGAACTTTCTGAAGATTAACACTTTTATTCATACCATTTCTTAAGACACGTTTTGTTCTTTACGCCAACAGAGAAATGTGTGATGCCTAGCAAAGTAACTATGTTATTTGAATTACGTGTATCAAGTGTGCTTTTCCACACTGGTCTCCCAAGCCATGCCCACAATTAAGTACAAAGTAACACACAAAACTTTCCTTTCTCAGAAACAGCTTCTCAGAACAAAACAAAGGAAGAAAACACAGACACATATTCTTGTTCAGAAGTGGTCTTCACTGGATCTTCAATGGCCAATAAATTGTGTTTTCACAATGAAGTTTTGCTAGCAAAAGTTGCTTTTGCCAGCACAATCTTTTCTGTGTCCTTGTGTAAATACCAGTTTGGCTGGCAAACCCCTCTGTTGCTATTACTAAGAAGTACTGTTGTGAATATGCATTCTGCTATTAGAAAAAGAAGATGGATACTATTTTACTTCTACTGGTGAAAGAAGTTTTGCAGAGGCAATTCAAATTCTGCTTCTTACAGGAAACAAAACAAAACAAAACAAAAAAACCAACACTGCTAAGTGGTCAGTGATGAAAACTCTTCTAAGTACCTAGCAGGTTCTACATTTGCCACTATTCCTCCTGACTGTACATGTAGAAAAGCATGACTCTGTTCAAGGACGAACCTCCAGCTAAACCTTACCAAACAACCCTTGATCTCCAAGGTCACAGAACAACCTATAATCTTACTCTAACCATGCAGCACTATTAAAAAGACACGCAAATTTTGTCATAATCATTTATAAGCTGCAATTAGTCCATAAGCTTCTACCATTCCACATTACCTATTTCATAGAACCATAGAATGGTTTGGGTTGGAAGGCACCTTAAAGATCATCTAGTTCCAACACCCCTGCCATGGGCAGGGACACCTCCCACTAGACCAGGTTGCTCAAAGCCCCATCCAGCCTGGCCTTGAACACCTCCAGGTATGGGGCATCCACAGCTTCTCTGGGCAGCCTGTTCAGTGCCTTACCACCCTCATAGTAAAGAATTTCTTCCTTGTATCTAATACAAATCTACTCTTTTCTAGTTTAAAGCCATTGCCCCTTGTCCTATTTCTACACTCCCTGATATAGAGTCCCTCTCCAGCTTTCTTGTAGGCCCCTTTTAGGTATTGGAAGGCCACCATGAGGTCTCCCAGGAGCCCTCTCTCCTCCAGGCTGAACTCTCTCAGCCTGTCTTCATAGGAGAGGTGCTCCACCCCTCCGACCATCCTTGTGGCCCTCCTCTGGCCTTGCTGCAACAGGTCCATGTCCTTCTTATGCTGGGGGCCCCAGAGGTGAATGCAGTGTCAGAGCAGAGTAGAGGGGGAGAATCACCTCCCTCGACCTGCTGGCCATGCTTCTTTTGATGCAGCCCAGGATACAGATGGCTTTCTGGGCTGCAAGCACACACTGCCGGCTCATGTTGAGTTTCTCATCAAGCAACACTCCCAAGTCCTTCTCCTCAGGGCAGCTCTGTATTTGTGCTGGGGATTGCCCTATCCCAGGGGCAGGACCTTGCACTTGGCCTTGTTGAACTTTATGAGGTTAGCACAGGCCACCTCTCAAGCCTATCATGAAGTTAGCACAGGCCACCTCTCAAGCCTGTCAAGGTCCCTCTGGATGGCATCCCTTCTGTCCAGCGTGTCGACCACATCACTCAGCTTGGTGTTGTTGGCAAACTTGCTGAGGATGCACTCAATCCCACTGTCCATGTCACCGACAAAGACGTTAAATAGCACTGGTTCCAATATCAAACCCTGTGGAATGCTCCTTGTCACTTGTCTCCACCTGGACATCGAGCCATTGACTGCAACTCTTTGAGTGCAACCATCCAGCCACTTCCTCATCCACCAAGTGGTCCATCTTCAAATCCGTACCTCTCCAATTTAAACGTCATGTGGGACAGTGTCAAAAATACATCCAATAAAGTTTTATGACTATTGATGCATTCTATATATGATCAATTTAAATCTGGATGAGTTTAAACATTTGTTGTCAGTTCAGGATGGGAACATTTCTTGAGTTATGCTGGGGTGTTATTAACAAAACTTTTGAATCCTGGAAGCCATCAACAGCAAAGTCAGCAAAACAAAACACAGTATGAACAAACAAGCTGTGCTCTGCTCTACTACAGCATTCTACTGGAATACTTTCTGAGCCATCCCACAGGCACAGATTTAAGGGAATCTCTTAGAATTATCACTGTCCAAAACCACCACATTTTTCACATAACCTATCCAGCTCACATTTCCTATTCTTCCTTTTGCTTAACAAAAGTAATAATAAAATTTGGGGCTTACCTACTCTCTCCTAAACCATGAATCACTCCAGCATTCTTCTAATTTGCAAATGCGCATTCAAATTATGCTGCGCAAACTCAGAGGGTAATTAAAAATGTTTCCATGAAGACATCAGATATACTGTATACAGCTTCAAAGTAAATGAAGCAATGGATAGATTGGGTTCTTTCAAATTACTTGGAATTTTTTAGTGGGTTTGAATATTTTACTTAAAAAAAAAAAAGAATATGAAGTCTCATAATTGCCCAAATACTATACTGATAACTCACAATGCAGTAAAAGGAACAGGTCAAGGAGACAGCAGGCTGCCTGTACATTGCTCACAGTGTCTTCTGCTGCTAGAACCACTTGCAGTGAGAATGTAAGTCAGCACCAGAAACAGATGAACACGAATAACCCTCTACTAACACTGCAATGCCACTGTGTCTCTCCTGGCAAAAGTTAAATAATAAAAGGTATCTAGAGTAGACAGAGCATTAGATACATCTGCTACCAATAAGGGAGAAAACAAACAAGTTGGGAGAGTCACTCTGGGTGTGACGAACTACCAAAAAAACAAGTATCAGCTTGGACAGCAAATCCTCTGGAAACTTGCACGTTCATGCATTCTCATACCCGCCAGCCCTAAGGATCCTGCGATTCACTATTTTGGTCTGTCATCCCTCCTTCCAGACACAGACAGAGTCTCCTTACCTAGATCAAACCCAACTACCATGTTACCAATCTTGTTTCAACAATTTCCTTATGGTGATGGACTTCTCTCTTCTTTAAATGTAGTTAGGCAGGGGGACACTGAAGTCTGATACCAGAAGTTTCCTGTACGTTGTCTGAAACTCAGAGCACACAAGGTCCTTCCTTTCTTGCCTTCTGTGACACACTGAATTGTTCTAATTGGGCCCAAAATCTTCAAAATGATTCCTTCCCTCCTAGTTTAATCTCTTAATTCAGTTTGATAAAGTCTCCAGCAAAAAGAAAAAAAAAAATCCCCTATTACTTTTGATTGATGTTACAGTGTATAAAAAGTGACTGTTTTTCTAATGCAAGTAGCTCTAGTCATCATTTGTGATTTCAGTAATAGTTTCAAAGCATTAAATTTCACTAATTTCAGCTGAAGACAAATTTTCTGACTGAAATTAAATGTATTTTTAGTTATAGGGATTAAAAAAAGGAAAATCATACTGTTAATAACCATACCGTTGATATCATCTGGGTTTGGGATTTTAGTTTTGTTTCTGTGGCTTTTTTCTGTCTGTCTTCAAACAATCACTGACCAAACCAACTTAAACTAGTTTTATGATGATAGTATTTTATAAAATGAATATTAAAGGGAATTCTGGCTTGGAATCACTAATGGCCATATCACGATTGCACAATGCTTAAAACAAACAAATAAACAAAATAAAAAATCCAAAACAAATGACAACCATAACAAAGGTTCAACCACTGGTGAACAAGGATAAATGTAACAGAACTTATCCTTTCATATTTCATAGGCTTTTTAGGTGTATGAAACATATTGTAATCTCTCATGTCTATTTTAAATGCTAATATATTAATTAACAAGTCTTCCAGTCTACAGGAATGCATAACGATGTACACTGTAATCAGTTCATGAAGGATATCAACATGACAGCATTCTCAATTGTGAATAAAACACAGCAAACTTGGCTTTCAGATACATAACAAAACTAGTATATATCTGATAAGTCACAATATCCTGTCTCTTGATGCTCATTTCTTAGTGCCGTGCACTTAGTCTTTTGAAATTATGAAGCTATTTATCATAAACCTCTTTACTGTGGCTGAAAAAAACCTCAATACTCCTCACTTGCAACAGCTAAGAGCATGCACAAGAAGCACTGCTGTTGTTTGTCTTGTCATGCTCTTTTTTCGGGTGAAAATGTAAGGCTTGACAGAGGCAGCAGATTAAAATCCTAGTAAAAGAAAAGATGAGGAGGAGCAGCCCAAATCTCATAACACAATACCACCAGCTTCTCCTGACAGATGTTGCTTCAGTGATAAGAAAGTACCACAGTTTTCAGGTGCTTTCAGCCTTTGGCTCCTCTGACGAACAGGTCAACTACAGTTGTTATCGATGCTATTCTTCTAGTGGCTGTTGGGGTGTAGCCCATGGGAATCCAGCAGAATATCAAATCCCAATTCATAAAGGCTAGGCACCATTCAACTAACTATATAAAGTTTGTCAGGGCTGGATTTGAACTGTAAACATGTATTGTTTGCCATTTCTCAAACTAATCATTTGTTTCTTCTTTTTCAACAATATTACTTATAACAAATACCAATCATAAACCAATTTTTCTAAAATATCTTTGCAGCAAAAAGGTCTGGATAAGATCCAGATTTAATGATCAGAATGAGGTTAAAGTACACACACCATAAGCATTCCATTAACAAGCTGCTTTGGAGGTAAGGGTGACTTTCACAGCAAGTTTTGCAGATAAAACTGGCCCTGAAAATGCTTAATGGAAAATGATTTAATATTCAATTGACATTAAATGAAAGTTTTAATACTACAGCATTGTTATACGACTTGATGCTTGGAAAAAAAAATTAAAGAAATGGAAATTCAGCAAGTTGACATTAAGTGAGCTTAATGGTATTTGCAGCTTACATCTCTTTCTGTTCAGTGACAGTAACAGATTTTTACCCTTGGTAAAGGATGCGACAACCTGCACACATAAGACCACACAGCTTAAGGATGATGAAATTCATTGCAGATCGGTAAGGCTGTTCCTTAAGGCCTTTTTTTTTTGCAGGAACAAAACTTACCACAATAAGCAATGATGACCAACCAACCAAAACTAATTTGGAAAGTATCCACAGCCAAAGATGTTGGATTTGTAAACTGGCTAAGCTGAAGTAGTAGCACAATGCTGCCATGCTAAAATCTTAAGGAGCTATGGGCAATTGTGTCCTGGGTTTAAACACAAGTGCAGCAATTCTGCTGCATGAAGCACACAAGGAATAAAAGAAGAAAACAAGCATTACCTCCATTTTTATAAAAACCTCTTATTTCCTCCCTTAAAGCTAACAGAGTACTTGAGAGATTTGCATTTTTAAACCATATAGTATGCAAATATGTTGGGAAAAGATACAAATGTTAGATAATTATGAAATGAAAACAATGCACTTATGTGCTATAAAACAATTAGCAGTTGTTTTGGTTTTAATATTTGTATCTTTTTAAATGGTGTTAATTTCTAACCACATTTCATTCCTGGAAACTCTTCAATTGATTCATAAAACTGAAAAACACCTCAAGAATTACACTACTTTGTTGACACAGAAAACCAGTGACTCACCTCCCTTCCATCCCCATCTACTTTAAGGCATGGTCAGCTAAGCATTTTTCTGAAAGATATTTGTCCAAATAGCTCTCAAAAGACCTCCAAGGATGAGGATACCTGAGCTTTCACAAGCAACACACTGTAGTGCTTCATTACAGATACAACTGGGGAAGCTTTCCTAGTGTCAGTTCAAGTCTCTACTTCTTGCCCTACATACCGCAACTGTAGAGAAAATTCCTTTCCTCTCTGCCTTACCCAGGCATATCTTCACCCCTCAACTTTCTTTTCTTTTGACTAAGCAATGCCAATTCTTCTGTTTCCTGATCATTCTCTCTGCTCTCTTTTGGAGTCTCCTGGGCTCCTCCATTTTCTAATTAAAGTGAAGTGCTTAAACCAGACATATTATTCCACCTGAGAACACAATCAGTGTACAGAGTAACAGGAAAACTACTCCTCATGAAGAGGATTTGTGCAAAATACCCGTCCATTCTGACAGTGAACCACAAATTGCCTAGTCTCTGTCTAGTTCTGCATTCTACTTGTGGTATTTTCATCATAACCAGTCTGTCTACCTGAATAGTAAATGAAACGGGAGCAAAATTTCATTAAGATATATCTTGACAGTTACCCATTTCATTTTCTTCCAGTTTGATAATTTATTGACTCAAAATTAAACTGTAAAACTGTAATTCATCAACAGCTTTTCTTCTCTGCTGAGTACCCCTATTCTCTGCCAAGAAGGAAAGTACCAGATTTCTTCCACTATAAATATAAAAAGATTACATGGTGGTAGAATTAACTCAAGGAGACTAACATTTTCTGAATTGGCTTGCAACTAGAAAAGTTTCACCTAGAAACATGTTTAAAAGACTCAAATTTCAGAGAAAACGTCTACATATTCAAAATCATGTACATCAGGTTGGCACAAAACTTCAGACAGTTAGCAATGAGTAGATGCTTTTTCCCTGGTTCTTAATAATTCAAATCACCCCATAAATTCACTAGGTGGCACTGTACATCAAGCAGCAACAATGTTCTGCATGACCAGAAATTCTAGCATAGTTTAATAACATACACCCTGAAGCACAGAGTGTGTACACATATTTGTGGCCTCACATAATTATTTCTTACAACAAAGCTATCAGAAACTCCTATCTGAAGCAAAGGTGGTCTGCTTGTCAACACAATTTGCCGTTTCAGGAGCTAAGTAACATTCACAAGATCTAGTAAAAGCTACTTAAAGTATAACTGATAAAATTTGAACTCATACAGCTTTACGTAGGAATCAATGCGATCATGAGGTGAATTACTCACATAAATAAGGACTACAAACAAGAAACATCTGAAGAATGAGATAATATAATAACACATTAGAAACTCTGTGTTAAGTATTTTAGAAACATTGCCTGGTAAAGATATCAGCTTATGGGTTTAAATCCATGCCCAGCTAGCATGGTACTTAGGCACATTAATTTACATGCACACACCGTCAAATACTAAGATTTCAATAAATCCTTTAAGTCTTGTTTAAAGACGATTTTCAATTAAGGCCATACCTTGAGAACTATAAACTATATTTTCATCCACATAAGAAATAAAACAGAAAACTGTAACAAAGTAATGCCCTTTCCTTATGAGTTGTGGAACATTCCTGTTTGATTTGGAAGTGTTTCCAGTCTCCAAGTATATAGTATTTGCAAAATGAATGTTATCTAACTTAAGATCATTTTATTTGCATAACTGCACTAAGCCATGGTCAAAGATATTTCTTAAGAGTACATCTACACTGCACAATGTAATATAAAGTTCAAGAACCAGAAGTAGTGAGCACAGTTCTGTTCAGATCCCTTTACCATGATGAGGAAGCTATATTGCTCCTAGTACCTGTGTTATTTTGCACTGCATTCTACCAGATGTATAGCACATGCAAAACCAGATTCTGAAACACAGGGTGACTTTATGGGGGAGCAAGGAGTTGGACATGTGAGTGGTACTTAACTGCTTGGGGGCAATTATTTAAAAAGCAGAATCATACTATCAGCAATCATTAGTATTATGAGCAGAATCGTACTGTTCCTTAGCATGGAGCACAGCAAGTGCCAGTGCTCCCAATCAATCTGAACAACAAGAAAGTCACTAAAATTACTGAACTGGCCACACTCATTCTAGCAGCAATTCTGAGTAACACTTGCATGAATTAATGCACTGTAACATGTAATTGGTGCGGCACTGTCTATTACAAGCAAATTCACTCAGCTAAAGACCCCAAATGCGTTCAGCCTGACCCATCAGCCAGAAATGTCCTTGTCCTTCTGCTGTTATCTGACTCAAGGTATGTTTCTGTAGACTTCAAGAGAGAGAAAGAAAACAAGACTATAAGGAAACATCATATGTGGTCAGGTATTTTAAGAAACTCATGAAAGTCAAAAGTGATAATACACTTCCATGTTGAATTCTGCAGTGTCCTTAAAACACCTGCAATAAGACACCCTGTCCTGTTAAACGGCAAAGGAACTCTTTCTAAAACAAGGTCCTCCTTTAAAGGCAAACGTATAACCTATGCTTTGCAAAAAGAAAAGGCCAAGCTTATCTTCACTTTAAACAAACATGCTTTCAGCTCTAATGTAATAAGTTAGGAAATTGCCATCCATATTAAAAATTGCGCGAAAGAAAGATTTACAATGAGTTCTTAGTAAGCCATGAAAAAAGATTTGCAATGATAGGGCAATTCTCTTCTTCTCTCAATATTAACAAATAATAGCACACAGCATGCAGTAATCATTTGCTTGCTTTCATTCTGTAAATGCCCAGAATTTCTCTGAAAGGAAGCTATCTTTTATCCTAATTAGAAACTCACTATTTAACCTAGGCTAAAAGTAGTTATGGAAATCTCATACTGCAAAAATGTTTCTTAGCTGAGATCAACACGTCAAAATTCTGAAGTTTGGATTTTT
>VXAL01013198.1:0-16165 GCA_013399475.1 Chauna torquata | reverse complement strand
TGGATCAAAGAGATGGGAAAGAATGGTCAGATTCCCCAGGCTGTGAGGACAGTGATGCAAATAAGGAAGAAAATCTCAAGCTGCGTCTGCCTACATGCTCTGACATGATCTGTGGATATGCATGTCTGAAAGGTACTAGGGAGAGGCACTAATTCTTAGGGCCTAAGGAATTCATATGTGTCTGTCTTCCCCAGGAACTTCATTGTACACACTCTTTCTTCTCAGGTACTGCAGCCATGCGAAACACCAAGCGTGGATCCTGGTATATTGAAGCACTCACCTCTGTGTTTGCAGAGGACTCCCAAGACACTCATGTGGCTGACATGTTGGTGAAGGTGAGCTCTAATGTCTTTCCTCTCCCACACTTACCTGGTTTCTGAAGAGCCTTCCATTGCTTCAAATTTCTAGGATTAATCTACTCTTTAAGCAAGAGTTGTTGCCCTATTCACAGAAAAATTATTACTACCTTTCCCATTTATATATATATATATATATACAATTCCACATCAGTTTAATAAAAATAAAAAACGCTGTGTTTCTTTGACTCCTTCCATTGCACTTCTGTGGTCACATGGTGAATTTAGGAGAATTAATCTGACTTCTTAAGCATCACTTTTCTTACATAGAAATAGGTATTTTTCAGGTGGATTCATTGCCTGAACTGGCTCGGCACGTAGCTGCACAAGCACTTGTACTCACATAAGGGAAAGATTAAGAAAATGGGAGGACAAGGAGTGAAGACTGCAGTGTGACCACACTAACTTGAGCTGCTGTGGAACTGCACCCTAGTTCTTTATCCTTTCTATAGTTTAGTAAGGCAGTATACCAGCAACTAATTAATAAGATAAATAGAATAATTTGTGAGTATGGAAAGCAATGACACTTTTCTTACTTCTGTCTTCTTGATCCTTCCAGTCATTTTTTTTTTAATCTTACGTTTAGGTGAATAGACAAATCAAGCAACGAGAAGGTTATGCCCCAGGCACAGAATTCCACCGTTGCAAGGAGATGTCAGAATATTGTAGTACACTCTGTCGGGACCTTTACCTATTTCCTGGCTATCTGCCAGGAAAATAACCCTGCCAGCTCCATTGGAAGAGAGATACTGCCAAAGCTGAACCCTGAGTATGGATGTCTGTGTTTCTGTTCTTATAGGCTGTGACATCAGATGCCCAAGCAAGGAATGCTTGTTTATGTTTGACCAGTCCAATTCTTGATGATTTTTTTCTCAGATAATTTGGCAACTCTTTGTAATCTGATTCACTTCAGGGTTTAAAATTCTAATATCCTGATTTACTCCATATGTATGGATGTTGATGAAAAGAGATCAGCACTGGAACTGGGAAAAAGTGTGAACATCCTTTGGAAGGAGACATAAGGACATTTGTTAGAAATGCGAATGTGAGAAGGGAAACAGACTATTCATATGAATTTTGGAAAAGATAAGTCTTTCTGAGAAGAAAATGATTCATAAAATGCTACTTATCTTGTGCTTTTATTTTATTTTTTTAAAATACTTTCTGTCTGGTTCTTCATGCACAACAGTCAGATCCTGTGCAAATCAGAAAAGCTCTCTAGTGAGGGAGAGTCCTCCTGCTCTGTAAAATGGAGTGTTATTGTTTTTCAGTACTTGACATTTACTATCCATCTGATCACTTAAAGTCTATTTTTGTGCATTTTTTTCTGTAGCCAAGTTATCAAGAACTGCAAGACATCCTGGGTTATTAGAAAAACAAATGGAAATCCTGTATTTCTCATACAGACGAATGAGTCTCATTAAAATGTCCCAGAAATAGTTTTGAATCCAGAAATTCTAGATTAGTTCCCCTTAGTCTAAGTGTGAACAACTGTACAGAACATTGCTTTTGAAGATTTTGTTTGCTGTAGTACCTATGTGTCACAACAGGCATAGCATTCAGACACTCCACCAACTTCTCAGGAGACTATAAATTGCACTGTATAACTGAATACCTGAAATCCTCCAACCTTGTAAAAAGGGATCTCTTGTCTTTTGTTAAACAAAAATATTCAAGGCAGCTCTTTACAGTCTAAGCATGTTGCTTAGATTATTGGTCACTACAGTCTGTTTCCCTTTGATTTAAAAGGGAAGAGTTTCACATTATTACCCTGATACATGAGTTTTCTTTCTTCAGCCGTGATCATTTAAAGCTGTTGATTTAGCTAATATTGTTTGCAAGGTGTCATTTCAACTGGTCAATCAATGTTGTGGCATAATCCATCACTTCATTTGGAAATTTCATATGCATTCTCTTCCTGCTGTAATTTGCCTCTTGCCTATGTCCAGTTGCAGTTACTCCCATGTGATGTGATGCAGGGAGATGGGCATTATCATATTCTGTGGTAGCCTAAATTCTGATATACTGGGTTATGTATGGGCTACAGTCTGTTTACTTGAGTCCCTGTCTTCTCCATTCTGCAGCAGTAAGTTGGCATAATTCCTGGTTTATTCTTTATGTGTTGCTGTTTTGTTTTATCTTTCTTTCAGAATAGAATTATGAATAGGAAGCACAAAGAGATGTCGAGGGAGGCTGGAAAATTAGGCATGTGCTTTTTTATTGTTCTACACAGGAAAACGAAGGCTGTGTTTTCTCCAGCTGACAAAGGTGCAGTATTAATATGCATCTTGCACTTAACTTACACACAACATGCAATAAACAGAACAAGGACCATACCTGCCAACTGTTGCCTTACTCTGAAGATACCACTATATAGGGGCCTACAGTTGTACCTCCATGGAGTACAAACACTTCCTTCCTCAGTGCTCCCTCTTTGAAATGGTGCAATATTTTACAGATATGTATATTGATAAAGCAGTCTACTCTGAAAGAGATTTCTGTAGGATTGCACCAACTTGCATTATCACTGCCACTTTCATATATACTTTTTGTATACTTGTATTTTACTGCCTTGAGGTGTCAAAATAAAGAATTCTTGTTTGATTAATCTGTGCAGTATCTTCCATTTGGAGAGCTGTACCTCTGTGCAGAAATGGAACTTCTATATAAGGAGAATTTTGCATAATTTCTTAAGATAATAAATACCTCCCAGAGGTGCTTTTGAACTCGCAGAATTTTGCTACTTGCTAGCTGGAACCAGTGTCTTCTTGTGACTTTTAGTAACATCTAGATGAAACAAAAGTTACTAAATGAATAAAAAGACGTGAGACAGAACCACCGATTATGAGGCTGATGTTTTCTTTCAGCACATAGACTATTTAGACTGGGGAATCTCAGGGCTTGGTGTTCCGGAAGGAAGAGTTGGTGCCAAAAAGGTTTCCAGGAAAAAAAAAAAGGAGTCTTGGAAAGCGAAAGGACCCAGAAAGGAGATGAACATATGAGCTGGAGGAAAGATCCTGAAAGTGGGGGAAGAGATCCAGGGGATCAGAGAGCTGCATGGAAACTAATGCGAGGGGATGCCCAGAGACCTTGACCTGTAGTGCCCAAGACTGGTAACTGCAAGCAGCTGTGCGGCACAGAACTAACACAAATTTATGGCCCACCTTTAGAAATAAACAGTGATCTCACTGCTCGGAGTCAAGACCTAGGTGATGCACTTGGGGGTGAACCAGTGAGTGAGTGTGTGAAATAAGAAGATAAAAGTTCTGTTCTCTTTAATTCCAAAATAAGTACTAAGTCCTACACAATGCTATTTGGCCTACTGTTGCCAATTCTACTTGTAGAACTCTTTCTTGTGAAGTTCTAGGTTTGTTTTTTTTTCATTCATCTGCATTTGGTACCTTGGTTATAGTTGCTGTTATGTATCACTTAAAGCCTGCAGACTGTATTTTTGCATGAACTGTATTGCCTATGTGTACAAATTCTTAAGAAGACACCTCCTGTGTAATTCACTACATCTTTCAAAAAGCTCAGTTACATTTATACTTCTATAATTTAAGAAACATCATGAATTCCTGTGTTTTAGGCAGTTGACTTTTTTTCTTTGTCACTACTGAAAGTTCTGATTTTCAGATGCAAAATAAGCAGAAATCAGCAATAGATAGTAACACCTTCCACAGAAACTGTGCTTTAGCAAAGGTGAATATTATGCTGCATTGAGAAAATATCTAGATTTGGCTTTGTTGTTTTCAGATTGTTAACAAAAACACAAAAACTAGCCAACTGTTAGTTGGCCAGTCCCATCCCTGGCCTTCTTAACCGCTTCGTGGGTCAGCTACTTGCTGGCTAGTCCAGCTTGATACTAAAGTTCACCACCAAATTACATACACACACCCATGCAGCCCAGGTATGAGGAAGATACTGATGCTCCCCCTCAGGAGCTGGCACCCAGTGACACATGGGCTGTGACCTGTGGTCCTTCTTATCAGTTACAAAGCGCAGGCGGGCCCTTTCCATAAGCTATATATGTAATTTCTTAATGGCCAATCAATTAACTGACTAGAGACTTTTGGCCTTTCTCATCATCTCCATTATCCCTTCTCTGTCAGCTTCATGAGTCTATGTGGTTTTGTTTGTGTCTTCACCTTCTTCATTGGAAAGATCTTTAACTGGATAACCTTAATGAAGTAGGTGCTTTCACGTTTGACATAGCATTACAAAACCTATCTTTATTTAGTGGGAGAAACAGCTTGGGAAGTCATGATGTTGCCCTGAATAACTGTCTGCTTTGCCTAGTTATACAGAATTTATAAATTTCCCTAAACTTTACAGACAGCAGAGGGAAAAAAAAAGCAGGTGTCTGTGAAAAAAGCTGTGACCTGTTGTATTGGGCTTTCATGACACGGTTTGGTAGCAGGGGGGCCACAGGGGTGGCCTCTGTGAGAAAAGTCCAGAAGCTGCCCAATGTTAGGTAAGAGCCAGTTCCAGCCAGCTCCAAAAGGGACCCACTGCTGGCCAGAGCTGAGCCACTGAGCAACATTAGTTGCACCTCTGTGAGAGCACATTGAAAGGGGAAAAACTGCTGTGCAACAGCAGCTGGGAGAGAGGAGTAAGAAAATGTAGAGAGAAACAGCTCTGCAGACACCAAGGTCAGTGAAGAAGGTGGGGGAGGAGGTGCTACAGGTGCCAGAGCAGAAGTTCCCCTGCAGCCCGTGTAGAGGACCATGGTGGAGCAGGCTGTCCCCCTGCAGTCCATGGTGTACCACAGTGGAGCAGATCTCCACACTGTAGCCTGTGGAGGAGCCCACAGAAGAGCAGGTGAATGTGGCCTGAGGGAGGCTGCAGCCCATGGGAGAGCCCCCGCAGAAGCAGACTCTGGGCCAGAACTGCAGCCTGTGGAGAGGAGCCCACAATGGAGCAAGTGATCTGGTCAGAGCTGCAGACCGTGGCGGACCCATGTTGGAGCAGTCTGTTCCTGAAGGATGGACCCCATGATACAGACCCGTATTGGAGAAGTTCTTTAAGACCTGCAGTCTGTGGGAAGCCTACACAGGAGCAGTTTGTGAAGGACTGCATCCTGTGGGAGGGACCCCAGACTGGAGCAGGGGAAGAGAGTGACCCTGAAGGAGCGGCAGAGACAAAGCATTATGGACCGACCGCAGCCCCTATTCCCTGTTCCCCTGTGCCACTTGGGGGGAGTAGGTAGAAGAGGACAAATGGGGGGGGAAGGTGTTCTTAGTTTGCTTTTAGTTTCTCACTGCTCTCTCTAATCTGTTAGTAATAGGGAACAAACTATATTACTCTCCCTATGCTGTTTTGCCCTTGACAGTAGTTGGTTAATAATCTCCTTGTCCTTACTTCAACCCTTGAGCCCTTTTCCATTGTATTTTCTTCCCTTGTTCCTTTGAGGAGGGGGAGTGAGAGACCAATGTGGTGGAGTTTAGCTAGCCATCAGTGTGAAACCACCACACCTGTCTGTTGCATTCCCCGCAGAGCTCTGGGCTTGCTGCTGCTTCAGGATACAGGAGACCGTAGCTACCACTCAGCTCAGGTTGCAGCAGTTAACACTGGTGCTAGGTGCTGTTTCTCAAGGCAGTTGTCCAGAACAGCACTCTGACTCTGCCTTTCTACCTTATTAGTTCCTCCTTCCTTTTTTTGTGTTGAAAGCCCAGAATACACAGAAGGGCAGAAGGCAGGACCTTCCTACTTAGCACCCCTACTGACATTCCAGCATCCTATGAACCCTTTCCAGACTGTGCTGTTGAGTAGCTTTGGACTGGTTTTAGGTATAATGAATTGGGTTTCTTCAGCATAATTTTTTGGTTGTCTTTATATTCCGATGTCATTTCTAGTCAGAGATTAAGAAAAAAGAAATCCACTAAGGAGGAAAATAAGAGATCTTTTAAAGGTAGTTCTCAGAAATGAGATGGCATATTTAGATGTTAGAGTATGCATTCTTTTTGTCTCTCTGTCTATCACTAGGTGTTTCAAAACTTGAAATTCACTTCAGAGGATGACAGGAAAAAATTTTGAAAAGAAAATGGAAAAGAATTCTAAGTTGAAATGATACTTAGTGCTGGTTATGTCAGTGGATGAAGATTCATAGAGGTTCAAACACTGGGAGGAAGATGGTTTATTTGTGGTAAGGTACTGTGGCCAGGAAATCAGCGATAAATTGTATATTTGAAGTCAAATTATGTTAAATGTAAGGACACCATGTAATTTATATAAGGAATAGTCTTCCAAATACTGCTGAGAGAACTTGCCCTTTCAGATGCTGACACTTCACAAAGTTGACTCTGAAGCACGTCATAGCAGTAATTCTGCTCAAGTTGCAGGAAGGTTCTCTTGTCTCTAGTTTTCGTCATTTTTGGTTTCCATCCTCTTCTTCCCAAGTCTCTCTCTGTCATCAGCCGCCATTCTTTCAATGGTCCCACTGTTGACCCCTTCTAAATGCAGTGAAGAGTGATACTGCCTGAGAAAGGAGAGAGAAACCTTACCTCCTGTTAATTGACTAAGCTGTCCTAGCGCCAGGGCAGCAGAGACATATTAAAGCAGGGAAGCGCCTGTCACTTTCAAGCACAGATTGAACAGGAGGGGGCAGGGAGTCTCTGGTTACACTCTCCTTCTCCGTCTTTCCCTCACCAGTAACATTCTCTCTCAGGGTGCTCTGTGGGATTTTAGCTGAAGCCTTGCGTCTGCTTCACTCCATGATTTTGCAGTGGAGAGCAGAAGGGAAGACATTGCCCTGAACAACCCCTGCTCCACAAAAGGTTGTTTCTGGGGATATGACTAGGGATGCCTCTCCAACAAAAGCGTTCAGATACCAACAAACTCTGGTGAGTAGAACACCTGCAGAAGGACAGAATATTTGCTACACAATAGCTGTTCCATTCTCTGCTGAAGGGGCTAAACATTTTCTTTGCCTACAAATATCCTTCCCTGCTTGTGTTAGGAAGAATTTGTGGAAGTTCTGCATGAGCACATGCCCCAGAAGTGCTTTCCTCAAAGACAGAATGAGACTGTATTCTCTTTTTATCATTATGAAAACGGGAGTGGTTTCTAATCCCCATGGGTGAAAAATTTACATAATTGAATTCACCAGATGAGGAAAAATGTGCTGCAGAGACTCAGGGCCGAGTCTGTAGGGACACCTGGTCTGCAGAGCTGCATAGAAATGCAGGTGCTTGTTGTGAGTTGGTTTCCTTTTTTCAGACAACCACTGAAACCTTTCACTGCCCTTCACTTTGGCTCTCAGAAGAGGTGGTTAGAATTCTGCCATGCTGGATGTTAATGCATGTCGTGAGAGCACAGCCGTGTTGCTCTTATTTGCACCTTTTAGGCACATCCCAGTGGGACACAGTCTTGCAGTGCTTTGTTTTATGGATATTTGGATGGAGATTGTTGCTCCACTTCCAGGTTTAAGTACCTGCCAACTGTGAGAACTAAGATTTATTGCATCTCCTCAGACTTCTCTGGACAAGCTGAGGTAGCAGTCTGTATTCCATCTAAGAAACCACTTCCTCTGGTATTTGAAATGAGAATTAGCATCAAACACTACAAATTGCCTAACAAACGGCATGAATGGAATCCCAGCCTCTAAAAATGCATGGTGGTGTCCTGTTCATACCTGAGCATGCAAAGTTTTTGTAGCAATGTTTGCAGACAAACCAGACTGTATTGGGGCTGCAGAAAACATGAAACCTCATCTTCTTTGAGCTACTACAAAGAAACATGTAGACACTCTGTATAGAAGATAGCACAATTAGTTTACTAAGGGGATTGTACAGTTGCTTGTGGGAACAGAAGGCTGAGGCAAAGACCAAGAGTACCCTTTTTTTTTTTTTTCTGCTGCTAAGCCCTGTTCTTGTGCATGACGTAGTGCTTTGCAGATGAATGAAGAATTTTATGATCTTCAGTGTGACCCTAAAGCCCCTTACGACTGAAAGCTTGATTTCAAATCCTGACTTATGTAATGGATGTAAATTTCTCAGTGCTCTGTGTAGGTACACCACAAGCACCTAGCCTTTTGGTATTTAACAGAATCACAGAATCACAGAATGGGCAGGGTTGGAAGGGACCTCTGAAGACCATCTAGTCCAACCCCCCTGCCAAGCAGGATCACCTAGAGCACGTTGCGCAGGATGGCATCCAGGCAGGCTTTGAATATCTCCAGAGAAGGAGACTCCACTACCTCTCTGGGCAACCTGTTCCAGTGCTCTGTCACCCTCACAGTAAAGAAGTGTCCCCTCATGTTGAGTCGGAACCTCCTGTGTTTCAGTTCGTGCCCATTGCTTCTCGTCCTGTCGCTGGGCACAACTGAAAAGAGACCGGCTCCATCCTCTTGACACCCTCCCCTCAGATGTTTATATACATTAATGAGGTCTCCCTTCAGTCTTCTCTTTTCCAGGCTAAACAGGTCAACAGTGTTTTACTAAGAATGCTGCTTATCACTTGTCAAGTGTTAACATTGCTGAAGGATCCAATCATTACAGTGGAAGGGCTAGATTACGAAATATTTAATGTCTGTTGCTCTGTGTTTCTGTAGTCCAACACAGAAAGTAGCATCCTCAGTGTCAGGATTAAGTTGCGTCAATACTATAACACTGAGACTGTGGGCTTAATGTACAACATAATGGGATTGCAGTGGCCTGTTTGCACAGTATACAAAATTTTAAGGTTTGTGGAAGGAGAACAACAATTGAGTTCTGAGCTGATCAAATTGCATGAGGTACTGAACGGTAAGGAAATGCTATAAAATTGAACAAAAGCAGTAGTAAAGAAGAGAGCACAAGATAGCAAAAGATGCAGAAACAGAGAGTATGCAACTTGGGGAAAACGGCTATATTTCTTCTGTAACTGTAATTGTAACAAACTCATAAACCTTTAGACTTTCCACTTTTAGATTCTTGAATTTAGAACTAGACTGGTCAGAGTGTTTAGACTAGTGTCAGTTTTCCTGAAAGCTTGTGGGAAGACACAACTGTTATTAGACTTTCTGAGTTCAAAGAGCATAATCTGTATAATTTGAGAAAAGGCAAGTCTTCTCTGACAAAACATTTGTAAGTTACTCAGCAGCTATTCAGGAGAGAAAGGAAGTCAATGTATTCAATGGTCTTCATTTACTCATAAATTTGAACCAAATATTTGCCAATGAGAGCTTTCATAGCTTCTGTACAGGACAGAATTGTGTAATATATGGTGGCTGTTTGATCCTTCAAGTGTCTGCATCTATAAACTCAAAATATTTGGTATTCAAGTCACCCACATCCCAGATAAGCTTTAGGATCAGAAGGCAACTATGCCACAACCTATTTCATTAAAGAGTAGGCTATAAATGTAGTCATTCTTTGAGAATGATCGTATATTTGAGTCTTATGTAATGGATGTAAATTTCTCAGTGCTCTGGAAGAGGAGCAGCTAGTTACTGAGAGCAGCTAGTTAGTGGATCTAATCAGGCATCAGTGCTAGGTAGATGCTGAATCACCAGCCTTAATGAAGGATAAAGTATTTCTCAGAACAGGAGAAATGAAGAGCAGTTATAAGGATTAGGTAGCAGGTGAACATGAGACTATAATTCTGGATGTAGGTGCCTCAAGTGGATCCCAGACATTTTTGGGACTTGAGTGTCTTAGCAGTTTATGCCTTAAAATGCTACCTTTCTGAACATACTCCTATCAAACATCATCATTATCACTATTCACTCCACATAGTCAGTCATGTTGGTTCTTTCTTGTTTAGTGAAGGAAAAGTAGCAGAAGGCATGTGATCACTGCCAAACTAATGCTACAGACATTAGTTTTCATACACAAAGCAGTCACTGCTCACTGGGCATGCTGGTCTGTAGTCAAAGAGAGAGGGTGGGTCATCACTTGGCTTCAAAGACTGTGGAAATGACTGCTGTTTTAGAAAATGTATTGCAGTGTCACAATCCCATACTTAAGTCATTTATGAAGTCCTTATATCTTGGGAAAAGGTGAGATGGTAGACTGAGTACTTGCTGGTCAGCCTTCCAGGTCACAGATTGTCTAAATGAGAGATCTGATGAGTCAACTGGCCATTTCCTGTCCTTCTGTGATTAAAGCATCTCTGCTTATTTGTATAACATGGCCACTTTATTCAGTTTCTCACATAATGGCTCAGTCTTTTAGCCATTTCACTCCCATGTTCTCTTTAAGATATTTCTTTCCCATGTTTTCGTTACCTCTTTGTCATTTACTCTTTCACCATTCTCTTGTTATCTTCACATACCTTTCTCTCACTGTTGTCTTGTCCTGTGTCTCCTCAGTTTGTTTCTCTGATGCTCCTGCTCTCCGTATATATGAAGCCAAGTGTTAGGTTTCACAGCTGTGTTTTTCTCTGAGCCTCCCTCATGCCACTGCCATCGGATTCTGTTCTAAAAATATCCCATGTGACTCTTTCCCTGTGCTGTCCCAAGGCAGTGGGTGGATCCTCCACAGCCCATCCTCCTCTTTTTCTTTTTGAAGTTATTGTCAATCATACACAAAGTAATATTAGAAGGAAGAGGAGACCTAGAGAATTGAGGTCATGAGAAAGATCACTTGTGCAGATTTGTACTGCTAATTCCAAAGCTGGAGACAGCAGAAGACGCAGATGAATACAGGGTCATGCTCTACAGGGCAAGACATAGGCTCCTGACAATGACAGCAGAAACGAAAAAAGAGAAGTCTTCAGTTACTTGCTGTATGATTAAAAGTACAGGCATTTAGGAGCATCACCTACTGTTATTAGGACAGAATTTTTAGCTTCTCATATTCAGTCTTTGGCTGGGAGAGGGAGTTACCTCTTGTGTACTGGCAGTACTTGTTGACTCAAAGGACAGCCTCTACTGAAACTAACAGGTGAAAAGAAGAGGTCCGTTTGCCATCTTCCTGTGGGACTGGAATTTAATACCTACTGAAGCTAAGGGCTTCTTATTCACTTATCCACCACAACCACCTTGCCCTCTACTTCCCCTTGCTTCAGCATCTACTGAATCAGTTCTATAGATGCATTTGAACATCAGCATTCATTTCTCTCCCCGCATCTCATTAATGGGATCACAGATCTTGCATTGTCAGAAATTCGCTGCAGAAATCTGTGGTAAGGTCTTTTTCTGGCTGCATGGTACAAATACCTGGGTAGGTCAAAGGCATTCACCTGCAATGTAGACATACTAGTGTCTCTCTTCACTTAACTGTCAGTCAGTCACTGGGAAAACAGATCTCCTGGTTTTGTGATGTAGGATTGTGCCTGAACCTCTTTTAGTCAAGGGATGGGTTAGTTTCAGAACCCCTGCAAGTAACCACATGTTTACAGTGTGACCTGACATCCCAGGAGAAAGGCGGAGGAAGACAAAAATGAGAACAGGCCTAGCAACAACTAGCCTTTTCTTAAAATAACATGGACTTCATTTTTAAGATTTGCTCTGTCTATCACTGCATGGGAAAGATGCTCAGGTCTACCCTACCTGTTTAAAACATGGGGATAGGAGATTTTCATATATTTTGCTATGGCTATAAGCCCCACTGTGAGACCAAGCAGCTGTTTGAAGAATTTCTCTCATTTCCAGTTTATGTTGCTAGCAGACTTGCTCTTTACAGTTCTATCAATAATCTAAGCTTGTCTGCCACTATTTTGTTTTTACCACCTTCCAAGCAAAAAAAAAAAAAAAAAAAAAGAGTCACAGAAAGATTTAGATGGGAAGGGGCCTCTTGCAGTATCCAGTCCACAAGTCCACCCCCCTGCTCAGTGATAGATCTCCCTTGCTGCAAACCATGGCCTCTTGGGCATTCCCTGTGCCCCTCTGAGAAGAGGTCTGGCTCCATCTTTTCTATACACTCTCTGAGGTGGTGTGAAACAGCAAATAGAGCCCCCTCATTCTCCTCTGGGGTGAACAAACCCAACTCCTTCATCCTCTCCTCACAGGCTTCATGTTCCTTTCTTATAACGACATAAAATTGAAGCTTTTCCAAGATTTGTACAGACCTCCAGCCCAAGAAAATAAATGTCATGAGCTGGCAGGATGCTAATCAATCTAATCCTTGCTATTGATCTTGTGCTAGCAAAAGTAAAATAACTTGCTTGTATGTAAATGACATGAGGGCATCCCACATTTATTTGAAATCTAAATAGGGTAGCTGCATGAAATACATCATTGTTTTCACGGCTGATACTTGCATACTAATTTGGCAGAATAGCAGACTGAAGTATTTCAGACAAGTTTATGGGGCTGAAGGAAAGATCACTTTTATTAGCATTCTTGGTATTTCAAAAAGTTAGACCAGTTGCTAGTAAAACTGTCAACAATGGCAGGAAATGGGGAAACTGGAATACAGAGATTACTGCCCAAGCTGTACAGCAGGTGGCGTACAGGGTGCAGTACATGAGAAATAATGCCTCAATACAGAAATGCACAACAAATACAAAATCCTCAAGGTGAGGTTGGCTGCTGTTGTGAACCTATACAAATCAGCAAACAACCTGGGTAGAACACCAGGAGATAAATACCGCATAAAAATAAGTTACTGTGTTAATGCTTGATGTAGTGAAGCAGCAAGAAGTTGCTACTGAAGTTGCTGTTGTTAGTATTGATCAAACAGCTTCCAAATACCTGCATGATGCAATGATAACTTGTCTTGTTAATGCAGAAGGAGGACAGGCATAGGCCATTAATTTTGGAGATGAACTTATTTGAATCGGCTTACTTAAAACTGTTTTTATGTACCATTGAGTGGCTTACTAATCACTAAGTGATTCACTGTTAAGTGACCTGGAGAACCAGGTTTCATTGCTTGTTCTCTGTATGTGAAGGCATACTATGCTTTTGTATTTGATAATGATACAAGTGATACAAATCTCCACGTTGAACATATGAGTAGCAAAGACATCCTCCACAAGTTGTTACTGCAACACACACTTCAATCTGTGGACGCTACTAAGGACATAGCTAGGCTAATGTGCTTGCTGACATTGTTACAGCTGAACCAGGTATCTGTACAACAAATTGCCGCTGCCTGGTGAAGTAATTGATTCTTCTGTGACCTTAAAGGAACCAAGTGACTGTTGTGATTGACAGTCATTCATTTCCACAAAATATTTTCAAAAGGTTCAGAGATGTTTGACTATCAGCCATAGGCATTGAAAGTAGATTCTAAAAGTGGGTAGGAATACACAGCAACATCACTGTATTTATTGCACAGTGCTAATGCAAGTATGTGTGGCACCTAGATCTTTTCAAAGAAAGTGATCACCTGCAGCTCTGAAAACTCCAATAAATTATAGGCAGTATGTTTTTTTCTAATTTGATGACATGAGGAAGCACAGTGTTTAAGAATATTGCCTTGTGTTTAAAAACATTACCAGTGTTTAAGATTATCTTGTGGACTCCAAGTTCGACCCTCAAGTTCAAATTGAAGTTATGCCAGCCTCCTCATTAATGATCTGGATGATGGGGCTGAGTAAACCCTCAGTAAATTTGCAGGTAATAATAGGAGTGGTTGATACATCAGATGGTTTTATTGCCATTCAGAAGGACCCTGACAGGCTGGAGGAATGGGCAGAGAAGAACCTCATGATATTTAACAAAAGGAAATGTAGACTCTTGCACCTGGGAAGGAATAATCCAATGCACTAGTACATGCTGGGGACTGACCATCTGGAAAGCAGCCTAGCAGAAAATGACATAGGGGTTCCATTGGTCACCCAGTTGAACATGAGCCAGAAATGTGCCCTTGCTGCAAAGAAAGCTAATGGTATCCTGGGCTGCTTTAGGAGCCGTGTTGCCACAAGGTCAAGGGAGGTGGTCCTTCCCCTCTATTCAGCACTGGTGAGGCCACACGTGGAATACTGTGTCCTGTTCTGGCCTCCCCAGTAGAAAAAAAAATTATAGACTTACTGGAACGAGTTTAATGAAGGACCACAAAGATGATGAAGGGACTGGAGCATTTCTCATATCAGGAAAGGATGAGAACTGGAACTGCTTAGCCTGGAGAACAGAAGGCTCAAGGAGGATCTTATCATCTGACAGGAGGCTGAAGAAGATCAAGGCAGATTCTCCTCAGTGGTGACGAATAACAAGACAAGAGGGAATGGGAACAAGCTGAAACATGAGAAATTCTGTTTGAATATAAGAAAGGGAGGGTTTTTTTACTGTGAGGGTGACCAAGCACTGGCACAGGTTGCCCAGAGTGCTTGTGGAATCTACATCCTTGCAGCTATTCAAAAGCTGTCTGAACATAGTCCAGGGTAACTTGTTCTAGCTGACATTGCTTGAGCATTATGTTGGGCAAGACACCAGATGTCCTTTCCGTGATTCTGTGATTAATTAAAGTGTTCAGAGGAACAGCAGTGCAAATTACCTAATGGTCAACAAAGTTATTATCTTCTAAATATGACACAGAATGTTTTTGCGTTCCTCATCTGTAACACTCTTATCTACACTTATTTTTAAAGGACTCACAAAAAACCTACCATTTGCTTCTCTTACAGAAGAGCAAGTTAAAACTGCTTGCATCTAAATTCCAAGAAGTTGTGACTTCAATAGAAAAAATGCATCTTGTCTGACCAACAATTTTTTTTTCTGTTCTTCTTATGGTTTAAAACTGATAGGCAGCTCTCTCTCTGACTCTCTTATCCGCTCTCTGACTCTCCCTCCTCAGCAGGACTGGGGGAGGGGAGGGAGAGAAAATGAGATGGAGAAAAAGAAAAAATCTTGCAGGTTTGAGATAAAGAGCAGTTTAATTAAAGGAAAAGAAAAACAAGCAAAGGTCACATGGAAGTAAAAGGAGAAAAAAATGATTCTGTACTTCCCATCAGCAAGTGATGTTCACCTACTTCTCAGGAAACAGGGCCTCAATATGCTTAGCAATTGCTTGGAAAGGCAAACAGTTTGTAACAAGTGTTGTCATGTCCCACACCCCACCCCACTACTGCCCCTTATTCCACCCCAGCTTTTATTGCTGAACATGATGTCATAGGGTATGGAATATCCCTTTGGTCCGTTTAGGTCAGCTGGCCTGGCTATGTCCCTTCCCCTCCTCTTGACCACTCCCAGCTTACTGGCCTTTGGGGGTGGGGAGTTGGAGAGGCAGCCTTGATACAGTGACAGCACTGCTCAGCAATAGCCAAAATGGTGTGATATCAAGGCTTTTCCAGCTACAAGTGCAAAGCACAGCACTGTATGGGCTGCTGTGGGGAAAGCTAACTCCATCCCACTCAGAACCAGTACAGTTCTGAATGCATTACCTACCTCCTGAGATATAGCAGAAGTGTGAACAAACCTCCTGAGTTCACTTTTTCCATATCACTCATGATTTTGTTCACCTTCAGCCCTTGTTGTTCTTCCAGCCTGGGAGGTTCAAGTCTGCTTAGTTGTTCCTCATACAGGAGCTATTCCATGATTTTGATCAGCATCTTCCAATTCTACTATATTCTTTTTGAAATTAGGGGAAACAAAAATGCAAATATTACTCAAGATGTAGACGCACCATGCATTTAATCTAGTCTTCTCTTCCCATTTCTTAACCCATGGTTCTAAAAAAATATTGTGGGAGTCATTATCATGAACAATCTCTTTAAGCCCAAGACCTCACTCTTACATAGTAAGAATTAGCTTAAAATAGCAGCAGTTAGCATATTCAAAGCTACAATGTCTGTTCCTCCCCCGAGTCATCACTTTATTGAGACAATTTCATCTGTCACTGTATTACTCAGTCATCCTGTTAAGGTCCTTATCCAAATCTTCAGTCAGCCTTAGTCACTTTCCTGGATCCATTACCCACTTCTTTATGGGAGATTGCAACTTCCCA
>VXAL01013197.1:2791-28229 GCA_013399475.1 Chauna torquata | reverse complement strand
GCTAAAGAAGTGTTTTATTCACCTTGCACTTAATTACACATCCATAATCTACTCAAATTCTCAGCGTCACTGCTGTTCATAGTGGCTGTGAAGGCACTGTCACTGACAAGAGATTGGACTATGCTTGCAGTGTAGCTACTGTATGTAAAAATGACTTTGTGTTTTTCACTGACGAGAACTTCGTAAGCAGTGGCCCAGAGAAAGGTAGTGTCAATGACTATTTCTCTCTTAGTACATGGAATACTTTTACAGGCAAAGTAGTAAATATCTCTAAGTTTTTGGCAGTTAATTCAAGTATTTCATTCAAGGGCACCCAGGCAGATCGTGTGCACTTCATCCCAACTCACTCAAACTGAAATCAGAGTGAGGCCCACCTCATCTGCATGTCCCTAAAGTGTATCTTCCTTCTGCTGGGATTTAAACCATCAGGGTTGTTGATTTCCCTCTCTCCCTGTTTTCAAAATGTTGTTTAGCAGGGCCTGTGAAATTTTGCTTTGAAGGCCATAAAATTGAAACAGAAAATGGTACCCCATCATACCTTGTAGGGTCAACTGAATTTTTTTCCAAGATAGTGAGGCTGAAGACATAAAGGATGAGGCTTACAGAGACATTTTAATTAGAGGGGTGAATAAATTCAGGGATTTACCTGAAAAATGGCAAAACACTCATTGGAAAGTTTCTACTGGAAGTGAGTGCTTTCTATAAATATACCCAATTAATGGTTTATTCAATTAAACTTCATTGGACACAAAAAAATTGATGGACATGGCTGAACATTCTTTTGAAAAGACTGAACATCAGAAGACCTTTTTTTTTTTTTTTCCTCCCCTTGACTCCTTCTGAAGAGCGCAGGGAATTATTAGGCATTTAAATGTATAAAAATGCAGGCCTGTTTAATACATTGGATGAACACAAACCAGTTTCCAGCTTTCTTTTCACAATGACCTACAATAACCAATAACTGAATATTATTAAGAACTCATTTCATGATAGAGAAATGAAGTAAAACAGAGAGTAAATTAATTGTCCAAGGTCACAGAAAGAGTAACTGACAGAGATGTCAATGAAATCAATGTGTAGCTGTTTCTTTTTAATATAAATGTTATTCTGTCTTTTATAGGCTTAACCTGATGCTATACTGAGATCATGCAATATCTAGTAAAGAAAAATTTAACCAGATTTTCTGTTCTAGATTTGCTGTTATAAAAATCATAGCTGTGTTATGTGAAGGACTCAGAATCTATAGCTAGTTAGAGAATTTTTTCCCCACTAGAAACTCTAAAGATAAAACAACTCTAAATCAGTGTTAAAGCAACATTAAAGTGGTATTGATCCTATTGAACAATGAAAGTGTATATGTTTGTGGTTATCTTATCCATCAATAAAATATATAGACAAAAGAAGCTTATGATCCTTGTGGTTGTTGACAGCAGCAGTAAGAAAGCATTGGCAAAACAAAGACTTTTATTGATCATTTATAAGCTAATATCTTTCAGTTATGGGACTGTGTCAGTCACTCTCTCAACTCCAAGATATAGATGTGAGAGGGTGGAAGTTTTGCTGCCAACTGATGAGGAGCTGCCAATGTATTCCTCCCTCTTGCATGCGAGCTTCATCAACTTCTGGAGTGCTCAGCAGCTGGGAATAGCTGCAGAGTGTAGTAAATTCAAAATAATCGATTTTCCTCTTCAGCAGGTGTTTTTTCCATTGGGCCTCCAAAAGAGTTAGAGAAATAAGATCTGAAGTAGATGTGTCTCATGCTGAAATAATCTCTACAATGGCTTTAACCATTTTTCCATCTCCTGAAGATGTCGAGACATACACTCTATCCCTCAAGACCAATGCAATGAGTCTCCAGATAGCCAAGAGTATATCAGTTAGCACTCCAGCTAGCAGTGGCATCCTAGGAAAATGATGCCACAAGAATTGACTACTGTTTAACCCCTGTGGAAGTGATCTGTTGAAAATGGGATGGTGTTTGGGTGTAATTTTTGGGAAATCTTGTACTACAGCCACAACTGTTCTGCAGAAGTAGTGAAAAAACGTTTCAGTTTTGCAGACTGATGAAGTTATAGCTTTTACAAGCATTGAGTACATCATGAACTTGAAATCTAGTCATTCTTAGAAATGATTTAGAAGCATCCTACCTGCTAAAGGATCTTCTCCGCCTGTTTTTGTGGAGTTATAGTTACACTTCCTGGTTTTTTTTTTTGTTGTTTGTTTTGTTCTGTTTCCTACTTTTGTAGTGAACAACACACAAACTACAAAACTAACCTGTTATACATGGGGAGTGCAAGGAAAATAACTATATATGAAGTCTGCAAACGTGGAAAAATTAAATATGCTTTTTAACAAAAGAAGTGGGAAAATGATTTCCTTGCTAATCTTTGAAGACTGTAACAACGCTAAATGTTGCATCTAATACCATGCGGGAAATAGTAGATTGGCTGTATCTCTTTAAATTGTTCTTGGATAATCTACTGAAAAAAGTATTTCTGCCTTTCAAAAAAAAAACCTACATAGATGATACATTTTGAAAAGATATAGATAAATATGAATTTGTCAGTGACTATAAAAGTGAAAGTGTTACCCATCACTGCTTTTGTGATGTCTTTTCTATTGTATAAACTTTGGAGAATTACTGATTAAATACTAAACTGTATTGCCTTGTAAGGACACTTTAACAAATCTGTTTATCTTCCAAGGACATTAAAGTGTATAATGCATTCCTAATTTGAACTGTGGAAAGTCCAGGCAGGCAGACAGCCGAGTCTTCACTCTTTCCTTAAAAATTACAACTGGAGACTTTATTGGAAAGAAAAAAAAAATCATTACAGTCTTTCTGGTGCTGAATGGCAGACACAGGGATTTAGTAGGGAAAATGTTAGACACCTTGTACAGTCCAAATAACAACACCAGCTTTATCAGAATAAAGTCCATTGCTTTTAAGTTCATTTGGTTTTAAATCCTAAATGACTGTCTCGGTTGTTAATTTAACTCTGCCACCTGTACCATGCTGAATGGGTCAAGTTAATATTTTATTTTTATATGTGCAACATAACTTATCTCAAATAATTTCATCTAGTCATGCTTTACTTTGTTGGAATGACTTATTATAATTTTTTTTGTGTGTTTGATTAGGTAACATTTAACATTGTCACAGACCTGTCACATTGTCTTTTTAGAGATGACTCTGCAAATATTTACGACCAGGCATCATTTATTCTGAGTAGCCCAATTAACTGTGCTGGGAATATACCTGGTAACAAGCTCTATGAAGTGTTTGTCAGAATAGGACTTTAAATTTTAAGCATTTCAGACCAAAAAAAGTTGTGAAGTGCCATGTAAATGCAGAATTCTACTATCTGCGCATTATTTATCATTACGTAAGTATGCTTTCCACTGCTAAATACATTATAGATTTCTGAGAGAGCACATACTGTTGAAAAGTGACATTTCTAGAATCTCGGAAGGGGCTCAACCACTTAGCTTCCTAGTTTTTGCACAGCTTGTATTTTCATAACCCATGCAGTGTTCTTTAGTGAGTAATGTTTGCCAATGTTTTAGCTCTCAGATCTCTTCTATGCTTATTGATTGCATTAATGCACTCATCTATTTGTAAATAATTCCATATTTATGCTTTATTCACAAAGTATTCACTGAACTCTGACCCAGTCATCAGATCAAGCAGTCTATTGTATTAACTCCTTCTCTGTCTATTTGTAGGCATTATTATGCCCTTTTCCCACTTAATCATAATTTGAAAAAGCTGGAACATTGCTTTTATGTTCCTTTATTTCATTAATATCAAAAGTAAAAAGATGAAGACCCTGCCTAATTAGCTTCTTAATAGCTTCAAAAAGATCTATTAACTGTCTGTTCACTGTCTTTGTCCAAATCTCAGCAGTTGTCAAGGGGAGTACAGCTTTGTATAAAATCTGTTGATTTATCCTAGCCAAACGTTATGCCCATATCATCTGCACTACTTTGTGCACTCGATGTAGCAGCAAAAATATTTTCCAAGCTAATGTCCACAGCTGGTTCAAAAATAAACAGATGTTTTAGATGAGATTCGTAAATGCAAGTCTGTTTCTGAGGACAGGTGTCAAATTTCGAATAGTTGTGCACCATAGTGGGCTACTAATCATCAACCATGAGCCTTCTAGCATCTTCTGGTTAATCGTACAAATGTTCACAAGACTCAGATGTTTTAATTATTTGAGATGGATCAATTATGCATCTAAGAATTCCTCCTGGACATGCAGTAGGGGGCTGTAGAGGATTTGTTGTTATTTGCAAGAAGGTTGTCAGCCAATATGAAAATTGAAACAGTGCAGCTTGAATTAGCAGCTACCCACTATCCAAATCTGAGAACACATAAACCAAACAATTCACAAAAAATAGCCTGCAAATCAGTTGTCTAAACTGTTCCAGGAAAGCTTACGCATAGCCAATGTATTAACAATGAGACTTTGCTCATGAACAATTCATAAATCTGATAGAACTAAGTTAGTAACAAGTATTATTCATGCAAAACAGAGAGATACCTCCATTAACTTCCTGTCATCAAAGTACGTGGAAAGTTATACATAAGGTCCTGCTCTTCTAGTCTGTCCTCATTTGGCTTTTTCTGCATAGATGAATTGCAATTGAAATTAAATAACCTGTTGTACAGTTTTTCTGGTTAGCCCTAGTCTTTTCTTCACGTAATGAGTATTTCTTGGCTTCTTGAATTATAGCACTGCACATAGAGCAGTTCCACAGACCTCCACCTTGTAAAATACGAGCTCTCTGCTTCTCTCATGTATCTGTATGGACAGCTTCTGGGTTTTTGCATGTGAAATTGTAAAACCACACTGAAGATGGCTCTGTTAGTGTGAAAGAAAAACTTCATGTTGGAAATCATTGTGTATTATCTGTCTTGTCAGTTAAGTGCTCCTGATCTTTAAAAGTAGGTAAGAACATATCCTTTTTCCTGTATTATTGATAGGGCTGACTCTGATTCTTTTCTTCCATTCTGACTTTGATTGTAAATTTTCTTACCACTTTTTCTTCCTGCATTCATTTCTATACAGGTTTTTTTCAGTAAAAGAAATATCATCCTCAGCTATTCACGTTGTGAACATTTACCAAGCTCTAGTTTACTCTATTGAAATGTTCTGTGCTATTTGATGTTCATTTTGAGTTCCATCCATTATTTTTCACTTGTTTTAGCAATCACAGTGATTTATGTTTTCTTTCTGCTTTCCAAATGCTTATTTTAGAAACAGATTTTTTATTTTTTTTTTAACATTGTTCAATGCTTAAACTTATGAGAACATACATCAGGGTTATTTTGTGCACTCCATTTTTCCTGGAAAATGTAGAATATTTTACCTACTGCTACTCTTCAGTTACTAAAGAGTTAATGCAGTGATTGCATTTTGAGGGTGTCTAGAGACCCTACCATGGGTCAGAGCCCAAGCTATTTCAACTTTCACTTTATGAAGCAAGGTTTCTGGACATCCAATCTTGTTAGTCAATTCTTTCACCTTTTGTGGGCTGCCTTGGAAATTGCACAGGTTCTGAAATAAGGTCCAGGGCAGAGCCACCCAGCTCCAGAGGGAACACAAGGAGGGGTTATTCTGTAAGTGAGAGACAGGGGAAGGTTCAGAGGGCTTGAGAGCACCATTTTCTGGTGCTGTCATGCACCGGAGAACTGAGGTTGATTTTTCTAAAGGAGCTTAAAAGAGAGACCCAGTAACAATTTTCAAATATATAAAAGATTGTTTCAAGATCTAAGGAAATGAGTTATGTCCAGTAATGGCTTTGAATTGCACCAAAGGAGACAAGTTTAGATAGAAAACCTTTCTAAAGTAAGGAGAATTAAGCAGTGGAACAAAGTATTCATGGAGGTTGGAGGACCTTCCTAACTGGAGGCTTTTTAAAACAGGTTATGTTAAACATTATCAGATCTTGTTTTCATACAGTTGTTTATGCCACAGGTTGTAAGGTGGCCCTATACAAGAATGAAGCAGATCAATTGATCAGGGGCAAATTTTGCTCAGATACTGAAGGTGGCATGGGTTACACCAGGTTGAGCATATGGAGTGGGTAAGCAGTCGGCTTTTGTACTGGCCATTTACAACTGCTCACTGAAGATTTCAATCTGAGTTGCATCTGACTGGTAAAGACAATCAACAAAGACATAAATACAAAGTCGAAAGAGGCCAGGGGATTTTTGAATACCAATTTTGTTTCTGCAATTCCTGTAGTTATAATTTAATAAGTACATAAATGTATGTACAAAGTGCTCACTTAGCTCTAGCTTCAGTTTGTATAATGTGGATATAGAGAGAGGGTCAGCAGTTTATGTTCAGTAGGTGAAGGAAAAGCTAATAAAGCAAAGATGATGAAGTGATATATATTTTAGCCTATACAACGGTTGCTTATAGTTGTCAAAAAGTGTGTACTTTGGTGTTTCCACATTTTGAGAGACTTGTTGAAATGCATAGCTTAGTCTCTCTACTCAACTCACTTGTTACGCTGTGCAAATCAAATTTAAATTCACAAAATTATTAATGGCTAATAAAGGGCTACCGAGAGATAGCAATGTCCTAGATGGTTGCAAATTGTTCCAGTGTCACTGTCTACTTCTCTGCTCCAATGCTTTGAAATGAGTCAGTAGTCAACTTTAATTTGTTCAGTTTAATTAAATTCCACCTGAATAAATATGTATTGCACAAAGTTGAAGGAGATGCTGTAGTTTCCTGTATGATGTATTCAGTTGAGATCTAATCTAATAGCATGCAGCCTTAGGTTGTAAGTTACTCTCTTCCACAAAGGTAAGCACCATATAAATACATAAGTAGTAACTTAGATGGACTTGTAAGGAAAATTATATAAAGAAAGCAAAGCAAAATTGCATGCAGAAGAATATTTTTGAGTATGGCATTATTATTCTTAGAATAATGAAAGTCATCAGTAGATCAGAAGTTCATTTCACTTTCAAAACACAGTCCCGTAAAGATTAGCAGCTTGTTTATTTAGTGTGATACTGTTCTGTCTACTCATTACATTAATTAAACAAGTAGTAATGTAATCAGATAGTGGGTTATTTTCAGCTCAGCAGTCTTGCCTTTAGTAGAATGACATTTATGAATGATATTTGTGGATTTGATCTGTGATGTAAGGAATTCAAATAAATGCCAGGTCATTGTCCTTCTCTTTCTCAGTCAGTACAAAATGGACGAAAAATGCTCCCCTTCTCGCAAACATGGCCCACAGCTGCCTTATGTGCTGTGGGATAAAAAAAAAAAAAAAAAATTTAGAGGATTTTTCAGCTTGGCCGGGGCCAAGGATTAGGTCAGTGCATCCTCAAATCATGTATAATCTCACTGGCCTGAAACTCTTATGTCTGTTCACTCTCTTAACTGTGTTCTGGCCAGTAACACCCTTCTCAGAAGGAAGCAAACAAAATGGGAATAAATTCCTTATAAAATCTTTTCTGGATTTGCTTGGTGACTGTATTTCTCCTTGCTGAGCTACATACTGTTCTCCATTTTGTGATGTGATTGTTAGTTTTGTTATGTTTGGAATTATTATTAAAAATGAGAAAGAATATATTACTCTGTTTACCTTCCCATTTCTTCTCCCCCTTCAACACAGTTTGGTCTAGTCATTTCATGCATTCTTTGTGATTAGGGAGAAGTAGAGCTCACTCGGTGCGTCTGCCTTATTAACTGGGGTAAGGTTAGATTTGATTTCATCTGTTACATCCCTAAACCTGTGTCCACGCTGTGTTTATCAGCATGAATTTCAAACCGGTTGCCTGAGAACCACTGGGCATGCTTAGAGAGCTGGCTGCTCCATGTCTCTTGTTTCCACCAGGAGGGGAAGGGCTTGGAGTGAGCAGTGTCATGGGACACCACGTATAGACATAGGACAAACCTCACTCTTGAAAGAAGCCCTTCATCAAACTAAAATGTAGCTGCACCCACTGAGCTCGCATGCAGTTTAATTTTACTTTCCTGGATGTTTGGTTGGTTGCTCATTCCAGTGTTTATTAGTGGCTTCTGGAAGCTCAAGATGGCCCTAGTTACCGTCTGTCAAAGCTTGACAAAGGAGTTACACATGTTTGTAATTATGTGGTCAAGCTCAACTGTGTACACCTGGTACTAATAAAGCTGAAGATGGTAACCAGCTTGGGACAATAAATATGGAAATGAAAAGGGCAAATAGTGAGGTTCCTATAGAAATCACATGGGTGTCAAAACAAAAGAAAAGACAGAGGCTTTTCAGAGGCTAGAGGATGTGCTGAAGTTCAAAACAGCAGTTAAGGTCTGCGCAAGGACTAGATAAGGATGAAGCAAACATGACCAATGGAAGTAAGTGGTTATTGGTGCCCAGTCTGTATTTTCTCTCAGCTGCGTACCCTTTGCCTGTTCTCTAATATTTGACATGGCATACTTCACTTGCAGCATGCAATGGTCAGTATAATACCATACACCTTGACCATGCTGGTGTTCTGACACATTTTGTGTTTTGGAAGAATACGGAAGGCGTTTTCTCAGTATGGTACTGTGGTTTTTTTCTCCTTCCTCACAGTATCATTCAAGGACTTTTAAAATAAATGTGGAATACGTGGATCTAATGGTGGTATCTAGGAATGCATAGTTCACTGCAACTTGTGCTCTGTTACTACAGCTGTGCACTGTTCTGTGCAGGTGAAAAGCCAAAGGGTCGTTCTCACAGTAGAAGAAGTTAGGGGTTTCACAACTGACCACATAGACTCTTGGTAGAGGAGGAGTTTAAGATTCAAGTTTCCTTTTGCTAAGTTTTGTCTCAGTCATTGCATAAGGTTCTAACCAAGCTGAAAACATGTGGAAGAGTCTAGGTTTTGTGGCAAGTACCTTTTAATGTCCCAATTGAACCCAGCTGGATTTCCCAGCACTTTACTTAATTTGGCTGTGTATCACACCACCTGCCTGGCTCCTGCATACCTTTGTATGCAGAGAAGCTCACTTCTCTTCTAGTGCTTTGCTGGATGTCACTGGATAGGGGTGCATGTAGCTTAGGGAAGGGGTCTGTGACAGGTCCCCCATGTGCCATAGGTGTGATCTGGGACAGGGCAGGGGGAAGCAGACCGAGGAGATATGCTGTGGGGCTGGCCTGGCAGGACAGCATGGACTTGTCTCAGGAGTTCAAGGATGTTGCAACAGACTCATTACCAGCTAATTTTAGTAAAGGTCGGTGTCTTGTGTGTTTATACACCCCCAGATATAAATATGTCATTACCACTTGCTACCAAGGTGAGAAATATAAAAATGTTCAAAAGCTGTAATTAAGAGTATAATTTTCTAGCAATGCTTAAACAACTTCCTTACTTTTCTTTCTTTGTAGTCAGCGGATAATTGTGACATTTTTCTTGGCTTTAACTGTGTGTCCCTGAAGGCATGTTAAAGACCCCCCGTGATTAAAATAGTGGAAGTCGCGTTGTAGAAGTGACATTAACAGAGATTCTTAATAAATTTGGCCCCTGCTGCTTGTAGTTTCTCAAGAGTATACTTCTTTAGCAAATTTTAAAATACAATTACACGATGCCTGACAACTAGAAACTATGCTATAGCACAAATGTTAAGTGAGAATTAGAGAAGTAATTATGGACTGTCATAACACCTGGAAACAGAAGTGCTAGTAGATTGTTTAATATTGCATTTAACAGATCATTGGTTTTGCTGCTGATGTAAAGCAGATCTCTTGGCATACTGTGATTGTATACAAAATGATTGTATGTCCTACTATGCTATTTTAATGTTTGCAAGGCATTTAGAGTGTTTATGTATTGTTCCCAAGATGCAGGTGGAAATACAATGTGACATCCTTTGTGCCTGTCCACCTGAACAGCATTTTAAATAAATACTGACTGTGACATGTATCAGAAAAAAAAGCAAAAATGCTACTTGCCTGCAACCAGTTTGCACTTTCCCCTGAATCAGCAGCTTGGGTTTGTCTTGTAACTTACACAACAATTCTGTTTTCACCTCTACTGCTTATTTGCCTTCCACTTTCAGGCAACGGCAAAAGCCAGAAAATGGCCTCTGTGATAATGCCACAGAGATTTAGAGCATAAAAGCAATCTCATTATCAGTTTACATCCCCAGCTGGAAATCGGAGATTGTTCAGCACATCAAACAGTTGAGCGGGGGCATGTAATGTGCAGCCCAAGGGCCAAACGAGACCTGCTGAGTCATATAATGTGGGCTCCAGCTGCCCTCTTCCTGTAACTGAAGGATGGGGACAAAACAGCAGAACTGCTGGTTGGTGCTGCTAATGAACTTGAACCACAATGAATTATTTTCCATCTGCATAATGTGGAAGGATAAAGTACAGCCAATTTGAGTTCCGTGCCCTCAAATGTCTATGGCTTATATGTAAATTGGATGTGGCCCTTGGGCTCTTGGTAAGTAACCTGTGTAACCTTCAGGTCTGCAGAAGGTAAGCCTCTTGCTAATGCTGAAATTAGTGCACAGGGGATAGTGGCTGCCGTGCAGTGTGAGTTTGGGTTGCTCTTTGCTTAATAGCAACAGAAGAGGACTAATAGGAACCCCCTTAGTTCAACTTCCACGCAAAACTCTTGGTTATGTGAGCAGGAAGCGATGGAAAGAATATTCCGTGGTTCGGAAGGTTGCTATGTAAATTCTCACTCCCTCAAACCTTGTATCTTAGCAGCCAAATACAAGTAAAACCCCCACTGCATCATTGAGGTGAATCAAGGCCTCTTCCTGATGGGTCTGCAAATAATGCTGCATTGTCAAGTTTTTATGCTGTGGAAAGAATTTTATTTATTTGAATCATTGTTTCCGAGTCTCTGGGAAATAAAACTCAGAATCTATCATTATTTCATCCAACTGTGCAAATGAAATATGTAATTGATATAAAATGTTTTTGCTGTACATAGTTTGAGCAAAGATCTGTAAGAGTTTAAAATTCAGAGGGTTCTTCTGTGGCAAAGTTCTAATAATGCATTCATTAGTAAGAAATTATATTATAATGTCTGTGGGGCTTACTTCAGTGAAAGCAGGATTTCTTTGTTGGTAATTTCATCTTGATGTTACTCCCCTCTATTCAGCTTCCCCAAGATGACATTTTTCTAAAAATCAGCACTAATATGGTAGCTAACCTTTCTTAATATTACTTAAGAAAATGCTGAGATACAGCCATAAAAAGAATTAAACTTTGAAACCTTATATTTTGCCCACAGTTGCTAAAGCTCAGCACAACTTCAAGAGTATTCATTATTTCACAGATCTTGTCTTTAAAATGGCAACAGAGACCTTGGAGTTATAAATGAGGGTTGGCTGGCTGACACATGTATAATATGAAGATCCTTTTTATATGGAAAGAAGGCACATACAGGTATTGTCGAAGCATTTGCACCAACCTCAGTTATTTTTAGCAAGGCACAGTTATAGTGTCATTTTTGTTATTTGTTTTGTGAGAAAACTAACATTCAACAAGATGGGCAGGGGGATGTGAATCTGCTCTCCTGAAAGGTGCACAAAGAGCTTACCCAAAGTAGCACTCAAATTTGAGGGTAGGGTGNCGCGCACACACACACACACACACACAAAAGATGAGAGGTGCCAGAAGGTGATCTCCTCCTGCAGTATAAACTGCACAAGAAGCACAGGGACTATGAGTGAACCATGACTTGCAGCACCACTTCAAAGGGTGAGACAAAAGAGCATCTTTTTGTTTCCTGGTAAATTTTATTGCCATAAGTCATTCCTTCAGTGTCTCCTAAAAGTGCAATTGGCTTGAAAATGTACACATCTTAAAACTATTCATTTATTTTAGGTTTTATTTTAATTTCTGTTTATGATGTTTTGGGGTTTATTTTCTAGCTGTTGTTGACAATCATGAGAGCTTAAAAAAATTTGAATTTCCTTAACATGAAAGCTGAAACTTTCTTCTAATCCTTTGACTCCAGGAGCTCAGATCAACTACTGGGAGATGCTTAATTATTAAGTCCCAATAATTGATGTGATTGCCTCTGTTACAGGACCTTCAGTGGGAATGAAAACAGTTCCAGTGTATTATGAACTGTGAATGAGTATAGATCTTGTGTTGTCCTAAATCCCTTTTGAGCTGCTCATAAAAACAGACGTTAATGCTATATGAATAAGCCAGCTGGGGATTTCTTTCTTCTGCACAAATCCTAGTGTCAAAGAATGTCATCTAATAGAGGCAATGATGCATGTACCACTATGTTAGTGGTTACATTTGTGGATATTTTTAAATGACCACAGTCTGCTCTGTAATGAACTTTAAGGCACAGATGACTTCTGGGCTCAGTGTTTGACTTATCTGTATTGCCTGTTTTCAGACTGGATGATGTTTTTGATGTACTATGAAAACTGCATACAACAACAAAAACAAATCCTTCCACTTCAGTTCCTAGAGACAAATTCTGCTAATTGTCAGAAATGTTATAAGCTACAGAAGAAACACTGGGTAATCAGAGGATCATGCTGTTCTTGAAAGGTTGCATATCACCATTTATAGTTAAAATTCTGATGGAAACTACCATACCACTGAGTTTTTGGTCTGAGTATGCAGACAAGTTGGATGGTCAACTTGCTGCCATCAGTAATCTGTGCTGTATTTTCCCTTAGAGTCCTAAAACAGATATGCATTGCATAGTTCTGAGTTAGATTTTAAGAGGCACAAAAAACTGGCAAAACATAAAAGACTTTGGCTAGCTATATATCAACTCATCAATAGCACAGTACCACAAAGCAGAGAGACATTTTACTAACATTTCAAGTGGTTCTTGTTCTGCTGTTCTGAGAAGAGGCTATTCTTTATTTAACCTTTAATGAGGTAGGAGTGATCTCAAGAAGCAACAGCGGTACAGCCACCAAATACAAGAGGACACATTTTCATTGTATATAGCAGTAAAGGATGTCATAGAATGAAGGTAAGTATTAAGAGTTGGCACAGCCTAAAAGCCCCTCAAATTAAAAAATGAAGGATGCAAGCCTCTTATAGATGAACATGCCAGGAAAATAACATTGGGAAAGTAATGTCTGTCTCTGAACAAAAAGAGCTCTTTGAAAGTAAAAATAAAGAGATATAGCAAAGCAATAAATACAACGGAGACATCAAAAGAACCCACCAAAAATGATTATATCAAATAAAAAAAGATTAAATATTTTAAGGTGCAAAACAGATCAAAGGCTTCTTAAAGATATCAAGTGTGAAGTCTATGAGGAAATTAGGATGCTAAGAAGCAAAGACAGAAATTAATGAAAACGTATATACCTCCATTTAAAGTGGAAAATGAAAGATGGTGTTCTAGGGTCAGCCAAAATATTTGGTACTAATAATCCTTTCATCTTTTGTTAGCTGAAGTTAAAATACAGAATATATAACACATCAAAATTTATGATATGATTTGAATTTGCCATCACAGTTATGTGAAAGAAAAAGCCTAACCTACTAATTACTTAAACTTCTTTGAATGTAAGAATAAAAGTAATAAAGAACAGGAAATCAACGACAGGATATTTAAACATCAAGGAAGTCTCTGACTTCAATTCAGCAGAGTTGAATGAAGTGTTTTACTGGAATGGTTATACAGATGCCAATGCTGGAGCTAGCCCAAACGGATCTAGCTCGACTATCTATGCAGGGGGAATATTTTGTGATACAGTCTTATTGGTGGAAAAAAAGTACATTATGAATCCATCTGTTCTGTGAAAATATATTGGTTCACTGAGAAGATTTTACAAAGTTTTGTTTTGTAAAAATTGTCATTTTCTTTCCTCAGAATAAACCTAAATACTGTTCATCCAGAAAAAAATAAAATAGAATAAAACCACCAAACCAAAGATATACAGATACTTAACTGAGGTGTTCTAAAATATAATTCATCTTTATAATTTTGTGTGAACAGTCCAAAAATAGGAGTTATAGTAGGCAAAGGAATAGACATTCTAGCTTATAAATTAAGGTCTGTATGACCTTTTTCCATTAGGTTATCTAGAATATGCTTCCAAATCTTGCTGTTATCTAGGAACCCAGAATGCATCGTATGAAGATCTCATAGACACCAGCTAGTTCCTTTAAAGTTGGGTCATGACAGAATCCCACTTAATGTTTCTCACAGAGACATTACATATAGATTCTGGGTTTTTCTTTCCTTCATGGCATTCTGTCTCTTTTGCTTTACTGAGTACGTGGTTGCTCAGCACGTGATGAAACTGAGCCCTCTGCAAGGTTAATTCACCAGTCAGTGTTACTTATCAGATCAATTGCCTGGGGGTGGAGGGCGGGCAGGGAGGAGGGAGGTCACTTTTTTCTGTTTCGGAGATATGAACAGTATGCACAGGTTTTACAGACCAAAGAACTGCTGGAGAGGGACCTGAGAGCCAGTCATAGAGGCTGATGTGGTTTGTAATGCTCTACCTGGTAATAACCAGGTTATAGCTCCACAATTCCAACAAAGAAACACAAGCGGTATGAAGGTATAGTGAGTATCAATTTGCCCATTATCTCTAATGAAATTAAATAATGCATATGGGACCACACATTTGAAGAATAAATTCACATTAAAATTCTTAACAGTGTGAAGATTAAGGCAATATGATTTTTTAAAGCTTTCACCCAGGGAAAAATAGCTTACAGCTTGCTTTAAGTAAGATTAGCCACAAAAATCCGGTAGTACACATAGAATGAAGTCTGAGTGGCAACAAGCAAATATTTTAATGTGGAAAGATTTTTATTGGTTTTAATTAAGCAATGACATTTTTGTTGAATGCCTTAAATCTTTAATTGCCACCCAAAAGCACTGAGCATGACGTGAGTTATTTACTAAATCACTGTGAATACAGTTCAATATTTTCTTATAAATACTCTATGTAAAACCAACACAAGACTCTTACTGGAAACAGCAGTAATTCTGAGTACTATAGGTGTTTCCTGAGGTATTTCAGGGCCTGATGTGAACAGCATGGAAGTCATTTGAAAGGATGCTGGTGACTTGCATGAGCTCACGTCTTTAATAAGGGTGTTAGCACTTGCAGTAGGTAGATAAGTGTTTTCTTGTGACTGGTATTGACCCAAATCTATCATCATTGGGAAGCCCTGAATATATGTCTATATATTTAATGGGGGTGGGGAAGGTAGCACTTAATGTAAGTTGCTTTTATGCTTTGGGAAAAGCTTTAGATGACAGTGGTGGCAGTTGCATGCATGGATGTAGTGTAGAACTCATCCCATGGATGAGATTTCCATGGGAGTTCAGCGCTCTTGCATTTCACAGCACTCTTGATTTACAGCCCAGATCAATTTTGCCATGGGTGTCAGAGAGCCAGTACTGTACCACTAGTAACAAGTATATATTTATGAATACAGATAGTGAGAAAAACCGAGACAGGCAAGAAAACAGACATTTATGGTAGAGGTTTGCTCTTAATCATTCGTAAAACATAGAAGTAGGGCATACGTCTGAAGGGTATGAATCAACTCTACCTAAATGTAAATGCCTTGTGGGCTACTTAGTGAGGGATACAGAAGAGGGAAGGAAGAAGAAGGAACCTTGCTACTTGCATGTAGATACCTAATCAGTGCGCACGTGTGAGGAGACACATCTCTCCAAGCTTCCATTTTACTCGAGGGAAATAAATCACTTTTCCAGGCTCTCTTAACAGCCTGCACTAGGTTCCAGATGTAGATTATTTTCTGGAGGAGTAGACTTCTGTCCAGTGAATGTCTCTTGCCTCCCTGAAATAGAGCAATTTGTGATTACAGTAACCAAAGGAAATGGGTGGAATTAGAACAAACCTATGTAAGATATGTATCCCAATCAGATATGCAAAGTGAAGATTTGAAATAGCCAGGTGAGTATAACGTAGCCATTTCCTCCCCTCCTTTCAAAGGAAAAACAGATGCTGCCTGCAGGGAATGAACTGTAAAGGACGTTTTCTCTCATCATTGAGATGAGGTGGAAACGGCCAGGCAATCCTCCTCACAAACCCAACTGGTGAAAACTACATAAATGTATCCACTCATGTTTTCTGATTTTGTATCATCTACCCAGGACTATGGCTTTCTTTTGTGAAGGGCAGAAATGGTTGCTGAATATGAGGAGGCCAGTAGTCATCACCAAAACAGCAAAGCTTGTGACAGCAAAACATAAGGCTGACTGTGGTTTACCCTGAGAACAGTAAGATGTGACTTTTTTTAGATGTGCACCTAAAGCAGTCTCATTTTCATACAGCCCACTTGTGGAGTTTTACTGAGATATGTTTTACTGCAGATATGTCTCAACAACAGTGAAGGAAACCTCTAGCTCAGTTATATTTTTTTATCTGAGGAGACAAGAGGCCAGAGGAGCAGGAAGCAGAGCAGGAGCTTGGAGCCGAGGAGGGTTACTGCTTGGGTGGCTGAGAGCAACCCCAGGAGGATGCGGTGCTGGCAGCTCTGCTAACCATCCACAGTCAGCAGGATGGACTCCTCTGCTGAAAGTCACCTCCCCAGCTCACCCACATGTAAGAACGTGCCTCTGTCATTACTTTTATGTGGCATATCCCTTCTGATAAAATCTTTATCCGTAGGAAGGGGAATTTATTCTGTTAATCACAGAAGCTGTTAATCACAGTTACTCCTACTGCTCTTGTTGGCATAAACCCAGGTGGTAGGCCCTCTGAGCAGAAAATTTGCCAGCTGGGAAGTTGTGATAGGAAAAAACAACTGCTGTTTCTCCTGTTAAAATCATGGGCATACTGTGGAACACAAACCGTGGTCTTGTTTTCCTTTCCCAGCAGAAAACCTGAGAGTGTGTGAAAGCATCAGTACTGCCTGGTCATTACACAGAACATACCTCCAAGAAAATCTTGGAGGTTCATTTAGGATTCAAAGATGCATCCTATAGCACAATTGGCTGGTCCACATATGCAATTTTAGCCTCTAATGTTTACCAGCTCTTGCACAAGAGCAATCAGCAATCAAAGAAGAGGAACTTTAACTTGTGATTCGATGAAATGTAGTGTTTTTCCTTAGATGTTTCTTATTGGGTTTTCATGACAGAATGAAAAAACACAGATGACTTGATGACCACAAAGTATGTGACATTACAGAGGTAAGAAATTTGTCTCTATATGTATAGAGCTTGTTCATAAGGGTCCCCACCACCACTGGAGTCAGTAGCACATCTCATAAACTTAACGTACAGACCCAAATTCTAGCCAATAACTTTTGTGAAGAAAACCACCTTATCAAAAACCTTGATAAAATGCATAATTCTATTTAACGTCCTTAGTGATCTTAACATAGTGACTCATGCAGAACAATGACAAGAAAAATAACTGATCTGAGACATTAAAAGCCTGCTATGTAGAAGTTTTCAGCAAGAATGCTTTCTGAGCTATCTGGGTCTACTTTCCTAAAGCAGCTCAGGACTTTCAGCTTTTTACAAGATCAAGTCTGAAGTATAAGGCTTAACGCTATATCTTGTACCTACTTAATTTAAAGATAAAGAAAAAAGAACCATCTAGAAATCCTGATAACATTAACAGAGAGAAGACCAAGATGCATGTGTTACTTTGGATTGCTTGTCCCTTATGCTGCTGGAGATATCAAGTTCCTAATTTAAGTGATAATATGTTTTTTTTCCTTCCTTTGGGAAAATGTTACCACACTGCTGTGTGAGTAACTTGTCCCCAACCAATTTCCAGAACAATATCTAACATCAGCCTGTGAAAGTTTCCTCCATTGAAATTCAGTAGTGAAGTTCACTACAGCAAGGGTATCTAGGGCCTGATCACTTGTCCATTGAAATGAAATGATAGTCTTCTATTCATTTCATTATGCACGAAATTAAGATAGAATCCAGGAAGGATGTCAGTTTTGAATGCATTATTGTACTGAAAAAGTGTTTTTCTTGAGCTTTAATTACTTGCATTTTCTTTAGTACATCCATCAGTCTTAAGTGATTATTTTATACTGATAAAGAAAATATTATTTGATTTTAATATGGCCTATTCAACACTATCATAAGCATCTTGCTTTAACTGTTCTAAGTGTTCTATTCAAGCTCTTTGTGTCACTATTATGGAATAGGAATTGGTGTAGGAATTTTTGGTGTGTTTTTGTGTGAGAAAGACCAAAATTTGTAGTAGATAGTTAGCTGCCAGTGTCTGTGACAGTTAACTCCACAATCTTAGACCATATTCCAATTTTTTTTTCCAGTAGAAGTGAACTTTGCTCTTACTATGTAAATCCATCATGCCAGAGGAGCAAAGCTGTCGATTACATTTGCCTCTGAATTTTGGGGAACATTAAAAAAAATTCAGGCCCATTATTATTATGAAGATAATGGCTGTTATGTTGAATTGATGCTCTTGGAATCACTCTGATTTCCCTTTACAGTATCATTTCATGGAAAACATTTGAGAATTCAATTATGCATTTTTATTCTTTTACAGGAAAAGAAAATAACAGCTTTGAAAAATTTTTGGACAGGAAAACAAAACTTTTCCCATTCTTACTTGTAGGCTTTTATATGCTTTTATTTATTTTTTTTTTATTTTTTTAATCCCAGGACCAAATTTTGCTGTTTCCAAATGAGGATGTATCTTTGGTAACTTTTGATGCAGTTTTCTAGTAGGATAGAAGAGTGGGTGGTTTTGGTTTGTTTTGTTGGGGGGGAGAGAGGGAGGGAGGAGGGGAGGTGTGTCACAGGGAGAGATACTGTGTTTTGTGTATTTTTTTAGCTGTATCAGAACTTTAAAAGTTTGACAGCTTTCAAGATGACATTTCCCCTTTTTGTAGAAATTTAATATCATTTTAAAATGTCAGAAAATTGTTTGGTTTTGTTCCCTGCATTAACATCCCTGAGCATGTTCAGGTGAGTCACAGGTTGACAACCTGTGTCTATCTCCTAGTGGAACAGCTTCCATATTACAAAATCTATCATCGCAATTGACACTGACACCATTTCTTTAGGTGTTATCAGTGACATGAAAGAGCAGACAGAGAACTGGTGTCCTCTTTTGGCCCTCTAAAATAATAGATAATGCCCGAAATACAGGCACAGAGCAGTATTTGAACACTTGCTTTATTGCTCCCTGTGTGACCTTAGCTTTGAGACCTCTTTTGTAATGTCCACCTGCCTGAGTACAAGAGGATAAAATAAAGATAAACTACAGATCACTAAAATTTTCAGTAATGTTGCTGTTCTTCCATTGAGAGAGTTGCAACAACTGTTTGATGCCTTTTTTCTCTTTGGGCCAAGTGTTTGATGTCTTCATGAAATAGCACTGTGCAGAAATGTACACAGCATGCTCGTCCCCAGCACATCTGCCCTCTGTATTGGAAAATGATTGTTCATTTTGTATAGAAATTAAAAGCCGCAGAATGTAAAAAGAACGTTTGATTTACTTTTGTCTGTGTAAGAAGGTTTTCAAGGTCAACCTTTTGGACATGGGATGTCGAAGTACTTATTTGTGTTACTGGACACTTACTGTTCAGAGTCTTATTTTCAGTTGCTTCAAATTTTGCCTAGATGTAACTACTTGAGCTGAATTACTTTGGAAAATTCTGAAAGTAATCATTCATTAGCATAGAAAAAATATTTGTTAGTCTGAATTTAAAATAATTATGAAATCCGACTGTCAAATAAGTGGTCAGAGTTTGGCAGAGAGGGACTGCTGCATCAGGGCTGTGCCCTTTGCCTTCTATTGAAAATTTGCCCCAATTTGTCCCAGGTCAAGCAACTAAATATAGACTTTTTATTTTTCATCATTGCTGTTCTCTGAAGAGTTTTTCTAGCCTTCACATGCTTCAGCACTTGTAGTGAAGATGTTACCTGTTCCTGGCTGAAAGGGGAAAGGAGAGGAAAGCTGTCTGACATAGATGCAAAGGGAACAAGAACTAGGTCTGCTTAGAAAACAGAAGTGTGGGAGAGCAGGGGAGAGGAATGCACAGTAGACAGTATTGTGGCAAGAATTTGGAAAACAAAGCTTGCTTCTATGTAACTTTGTGGAAGGAGATACGAGCTTCTTGTGCCTGATTTCTGACTTGGCCAGACATTGCATGAAGTGTGTCATTATGCTTCAGCTAATAAAGCCTGCTGCAAAATAAATGAGAATTAATTGGGCAGGGTGTCTTAGATTAGATAGATAAACCAGATCTGGGACCTAGGGAATTTAGTTTGTCAGAATGAGCCAAGATAACAGGGAGTCAGGTTTTAAGAGGTTCTGGAAAATAAAGCAAGTTAAAATGGAAGTAAACACTGCTTATACGGTCAGAATTCCTAAATGATAATATTTTTGACATTTATCAATGTCTCAGTATTTGAGTTGCAATATCATCTTTTTATTTTAGCACTGGATGTATGCGTACCTGTGCATATGTACCCTTCAAAATCAAATCTGCAGTAGCATAGGCATTTTCTGTAACTTTTGAAGTGAAAAGTGGATTTATAGAGTATAATTCAGGATGGGAAGTATATGACAGTGGACATGACGAGTGTATGAGAGACTGAAGCACAGCGAAATCTGGCTTTATTGTCATTTTGCTGTGTCGTGCTATGGAGCTATTTGGTTTTATTTCCTCTGTATGGCACAATTTGTTTAATTTCCAGGACTCTTCTGCCTACACGTGGTGGATGATGTGTGAGGCGGACTGATACAGAATTTCACTGGAGAAAGACCTACATGGCTCCTAATTGAGCAATTTATTTTTGTTATTAAGTTGTAGGACCATTCTGATTAAAAGAATACACTTGTCTTTTATGTATGAAAAGAATCTTCTTTATAGAACCATACACATTTATGCATGTGTGTGAGGTAATCAAAAAGTATGATACAAATTAATTGCTTGTAGTATTCTAATTGGCTATACCAAGAAAGACAGTAAATTGTTTAAAGTTTCTACTAATAATTTAGAGAAGAGACCAAATATTTCCTGATATACAGGATAAATCTCTATTTAGGTTTGTAAATATTAGCCGTATTTCTAAAATTTTAAATGTGTTCCTGTATCTGTAGAGAGGGTGCTTGATATAGATATGCTCCTCACATGTCTCTCAAATCTAAATATTAATGGGTAGTGTTTTCATTCTTTTTAACATGAATATTCCTAACCTACAAAAGGTAATAACAGAAGTATTGTTCTACATGTAAAGGCAGATAGCAGCTTTGCCAAAGGAAAGTCATAGAACTTTAAAAGCAATAGCACATTTTACTGGTATTTTTTCAAAATATCAGGACTGTATACTCATACTTTCCTACTGTACATTTGAATCTTGTTTCCTGGGCACTATTACATATTTTATTAAGTTTGCAGTCTCCCACTGCAACCGAGTTGAGAATACATTCCATTCAGTCTGTAACATGGGTTATGCATCATAGCATACTTATGGGAAGTATTTACATCACATAGTGATAATTTAATATTCGCCAATCATATGCTAATAGAATGACTTCTCTCTCTGTACAGTAGGTAGCTCATGGCATGAAAATTCTTGGCCAGTTCTAAGGTAGAGGTAGTATTGATTTTTATTTTTCAACCTCCATCAGCTTGGGACCCAACTACTTGGGAGCTGGATCTTTGGCATGATCTCTTGTTCTCATCAGAAGGATGACTAGGGGCCAGTATGGTCCAAAATTAGGCTTAAAAAAAAAAAAAAAGGAAGTTTTTTATGTAACTTACATCTGTTAGAAATATGTCTGAATTTCTGAATTTTTCTTTCTTCTGTTTTCCTGAGGGCATGTTTGCCATGAAGTCTAAATTCTGTTTTTTTGTTTTTTTTTTTGTTTTCTTTTTTTCTTTTTCATTGCATATTCTTGTATGGCTTATTGCCAGCAACTTTTCCTCCTGTGCTACATGTAGGAGCATGACTGCTTGAAAGGTTTATAAATCCTAGATCATCTCTTCAGGTGCCATCATGTTGCCNACATGGGTTATGCATCATAGCATACTTATGGGAAGTATTTACATCACATAGTGATAATTTAATATTCGCCAATCATATGCTAATAGAATGACTTCTCTCTCTGTACAGTAGGTAGCTCATGGCATGAAAATTCTTGGCCAGTTCTAAGGTAGAGGTAGTATTGATTTTTATTTTTCAACCTCCATCAGCTTGGGACCCAACTACTTGGGAGCTGGATCTTTGGCATGATCTCTTGTTCTCATCAGAAGGATGACTAGGGGCCAGTATGGTCCAAAATTAGGCTTAAAAAAAAAAAAAAGGAAGTTTTTTATGTAACTTACATCTGTTAGAAATATGTCTGAATTTCTGAATTTTTCTTTCTTCTGTTTTCCTGAGGGCATGTTTGCCATGAAGTCTAAATTCTGTTTTTTTGTTTTTTTTTTTGTTTTCTTTTTTTCTTTTTCATTGCATATTCTTGTATGGCTTATTGCCAGCAACTTTTCCTCCTGTGCTACATGTAGGAGCATGACTGCTTGAAAGGTTTATAAATCCTAGATCATCTCTTCAGGTGCCATCATGTTGCCATGTGTGGCTACAAGAAAAAGCCTATTGGACCGTTGGTTGTATTGACATTACCTGTTCTCTGATGATAATCACTGCATGCCGTTTCTTTTTCAGGAAATGCAAAAGTTTAATAATTGCGAATGGTGCTGTTATAGTCATTCCATCCCAGAGTGTTGCCTGTTTTTTTTGTTTGTTTGTTTGCTTGCTTGTTTTCCCCAAATTCTCTTTTTTCCCTTTTGATCCCTACCCAAAATAGCATTTTTGGGTCCAAGTTTGAGGTCTGTGTTTGAGGATGAACCCCATCAAGGAAAGTGGACTCTGGTGGACTCTAGTGATTGTAATAGGGTTGATAGAAAAGACTATAAAATTTCTACGTCATATCATAACCGACTCCATTAGCACCACCTCTGTGAGACAAAGAACTTGTATACAAAATACTGGTTTTCTTTACCAGGGTTCTTCAGGGAACCAGTGCTAAAAAATTGAACATAACTTTTCTGACACTGGCCTCAATACACTNTCAGATTTTGTAAGACTTCTAGGAGATGTATTGGCTTATTCAGAACTTCAATTAAAAATCATGGAAAGGTCCTTTAGTTCATTAGTTGAACACAGTTGCCGGTAAGTGAGAATTTAATTTATGCTTGTTTTTAATTGTTGGATGCCACCACAACTGGGGCTGTGTAAAAATACATAGTACATAAAATATGAATTAAAACAAGTGAGTAATTATTAACTACATCACCCTAAAGGCAGGCAGCATTTTGATATCAGAATCTAGTAATGGTGCATGAATTAAGACGGATTAATTTTTCTGAGACAGTTTAGAAGTATTTAGCCTTTATTCTGCCCTTATTTAAAATGCCTCGTATAGTACATCTCAGTATTTTACATAATTTAAGGCTTTATAAAACATTTTTTTCTCTCCCTGTGAAGTTCTTCAACATGCTGAAACTCTCCTAAGATCCTAGATCTACCAATCATAATCTTTCTAAAGAGGTCGTTTGGTCTTTGACTGTGTATTGATAATCTGTAGTATCAGTGCCTGTTATGGATCAGCTTCCTCAGATGGGGAAGTGCTTTGTCTATGGAAACATACATATACTAGGGAGTGTGTATATTTATATATATAGGTAGGTGTATATACAGGTAGAGATACTCCATAACTGCCAGAACACCACAGTTACCAGATGGTTTAGCATTGTGTTGTCGAAAATGCTTATATTCTCTTCTGTAGTGTATTATTTCATTAATTGGGCAGCAAAGGTGCAGCAGAAAGTGGTGTCTGCTCCACTGGCAGCCAACTCAGAAAGACAAGACTCTGTCATTCTGTGTTCTTAGGAAATAGAAAATATGCATGAACTATAAGCACTTTTCAGGACACATAGTGAAACTGGTTCAGCAGTGAGGCTGCTGACTGACATCAGCAAGGTATTTCACAATAAGTGTAATTGTGAACCTATTTTCAGTGAGTGTTCGCTGGAGTTAACTGTATGGCTAAAAATAAGAGTAACTGAGGGCGTTTCTAGATTGGACTCAGATTTTTGCAGGAAGCTGGTATTACCACAAAGTGAGGCCCTTATTGGTGTCTTGTAGCAGATAGCACAGATGTTGTGATAATGTGCCTGAATAGATACCTGGGGTTTTTTATTTAAGAAACTGAGCAGTGGAAGGAGTTGTAGAGAAAATAAAGAAGATTCCCAGGAGGAAAAACGAAATAGAACTCTTACCAATTGTAGAAGTTTCACAAGAGAGTAGAAATTGTATTACGATATTAGTGCCATTATTAAGTCTTTGATAAACGCTCTACATATGAGTATTAACACAAGATAGCCTGGATTCAAGCTATTAACAGAGCACAGAAACACCATCTCAGCCTCCTGACCACATCTGTAAGTGTATCCTTTGATCCTGCTTTGTAACATATCTCCTATTTCAGTTCTGGATTTCTGGGCCTTTCCTCTACAGAGTCTTCCGACTCTAACAGATTATGTCAAAATATGTGATTGCTTTGTGCTGTGAACAAACATCTACTGGGATCAGATTCTTTAAAGTATATATGAATAGCAAATTAGTTAGATGGAGCTCTTGTATGCCTGAAAAGCATTTCGGTTCCCTCAGCATGTGAGCTTTATCTACGTTAGAAAGCAAATCACAATCAAAGAGCCTTACATAGACTTTATATTCTGACCTTGGGCAAGTCACTAAGGCCCTCTGTGGCTTGGTTTGAAGCTCGTATTCCTGCATGTGCAAAATGCTAATGTTTTGGGCATCAAGATGTACACTCATCGGTTTTTTGTTTTGTTTTGTTCTGTTTAGAAACGTGAATCCTAGAGCTGCCTCTTTTAAGTCACAAACTTAAAAACTTTTCTTTTATTACCTTTGGCCAGCATTATATGCACACTTTTGCACATTTCCAATCCCTATCTGGACATTTTATCCCTGTCTGCTGCTTCAGTAGCAGAAGTTTTTCTTCAGTTTACAGCATAGAGGTCCGGAGTTTTGCCTCTCTACCTAAGGAGAACTCTCGTTGGGTTTTAATCATGGCTATAACAGCTTCTGTGACCCCAGAGTTCACAGTCTGCCTCTGTTCTTTGGCTATGAATGCTTCTCTTTCTCCTATGGGAAGAGCAGTACACTTTTTTTTTTTTTTCCCTGGAAAAGAATGATATGACCTAAGAGGCTTTGTTTTATACCAACTTTCTCACTCTTAAATCTATAGGTGAGGTTTTTGTGCATAGTTTTGCAACCCATGGGGTATTATGAGGTGTTTAAACTACTGAACCCATTTGATGGTCCCCCAGGACCTTTTACTCCAAGGCTCTGTGGGATTTCTTGAATTTAGGAAGTGCTTATGCTGCTCTTATTTATCTTTCTTTCTCTTCACCCATAGTGTTTCTAATAGCAACTATTCTTTTTCAAAATGGGACTATTCCAAAAAGGAATAGGAAA
>VXAL01013195.1:24280-67513 GCA_013399475.1 Chauna torquata | reverse complement strand
CCCAAGCTAATTTGTGTGGTTAAAAAAAAAAAAAAAAAAACCAACCTACTAGCTTTTGCTTACTTGCTTACAAACTTAATTCTTTGGTTGCTGAAAATCATTACCGGCTGGGTTTCGGCTTCATTTCGCATTTTTCTCGTCCCTCAGGGTGGAGTTTGCCACCAGTTTGGGCAGCAAATGTCAGTGCTTGGTGTGTTGTCCTCCTCGGCGGGCGCAGCTCTGCTCCGTGCCGTGGGGCACAGTGGGGCACCCAGTGTCAAAAGCGGGACAGGGAGAGGAGCCCCTGCAGCCCTGCTTGTTGTTTACGGGCAGGGTTTGGGAAGGGTGAGGTTTTAGCTGGCGGTGCTCGCCACGGGCACTCTCACCCTTTGCCTCTCCCGGACGAAAACAAACTCATGGTCACAGAGTGCGGGGTGCTGGTCGCTGGCTGCTTTGTGCCTGCGGGGAGCTAGCTTCCCTCCTGCTGACTCAGAGAACAGAAAGCAATATTATAGGGTGTTGGGTTTGTTTTGTAAGATCAGCTTCTTTAGTGGTGGCATTTTGTGTATTAATCAGTTCCAGTGGGATTTCTTAAATTCCTGCTGGGACAAGAATTTCCACCCCCAGAAAACCACTCGCAAATGAGCTTTGTTATCGTCTGTCCAAGTGAATAAGCAAGCGCACGCTGGGCATGCGGAGATGGTCTGAAGGGGTGGAGGACGCGTGGTGCTGGTTCCCCTAGCAGAAGGCTCCCCTGCAGTCCCTCCCCTGCCTGCCTGCATCTCAGCACCGTCCCTTTTAAAGGACGATGTTTAAAGGTGTTCCCTCTCGCAGAAAAAGTATCTGTTTCTAAATCCTCGGATAACCTCGCAACATCCGCTGGGCCTGGGTTTATGGGGAGGCTCCATTTCCACAGCCTGCCTGGCCCCTGCAAGGGCAGATGGGCCTTTCAGTGTTGAATTAGCGCGTGCTGCCGACGTAACGCGGATCTGTGATCGGAGCTGCAGGGTGGGCGACGGGAGGGCACCCCATGAGGGCGCGGTGCTGAGGAGCTTTGCAATGAGATGCCGGCCGCCCTGCGGTGTGGGCGCCCAGCCTCTCATCCCCAGGGGCATGTTGAGGGTCAGCAGCTGCTCGCACCGGCAGCCTCCCGGGTTTTTCTCAGGGTATTCACTCCCAGCTCACGCTCCGAGACACGGGGTGAGGCTGCCGCCCGTGCAAGGCGGAGGCTTTCCTTGCTGTGCACCGCGGCGGGCAGGGAGCGCGGCGCTGCCGAGCCCGGAGCCGGTGTGCCGGCAAACCGATGGTGAGCGTGGGCCATTTCTTCAGTAAAGTGATTTTTACTGACTGAAGCCATGGAAGAGTCTGTATATTTTTATTTTTTAATTAGTAAGCAAAATGTATATACCTTTCTGTTGTCTGTTTGATGGTCTATTTTCCTAATGATTTCTCAGAATTTCTTACAGGTGTGTTAAATAGTTTTAATGCTTGTTCTGCAAACAAATCTATTTTTTATCTTTTTTTTTTTTTTAAAACCATGTTCACGTAGCGATTAAAGCCTTAAGTTTTAAAATGTGAAACTTGCCCCCAGAGCACAGCGCGAGTGTGCAGCTTACTTTTTTATCCTGGCAACGCTGTAAATACTTTCCCCCTGAATGAAGCTTTTGGAATTTGGAAATTCACTTGCAATTACGTGGTACAGCATTAAAACATTTTTCTCAATAGTCAAATAAATTATGCCTATTGTTTACCCTCATTTTCAAGCCTGCCTCTGTCTTCCAGCTTGGTTCAGCATCTGCTGGCTGTCCCCGTCTCTGTAGGAGAGCACCTGCTCCGGAGCTCCTCGTGTTAGCTCTGCCCTTCCCTCAGCTTTGCTGAGGCAGGTGGCACAACACAGAATTTGGGGAATTTGCCCCAGCGCTGAGCAGCTTGTTGCTGCTGGTATTCAGGTGAGTCTCGCCCTGGCTTGTAGTACTGGTCCATGTGTTATGTTGGACTTCGTGAGCCTGCAACGTTATCCCAAAACTTACCCAGCCGGTGTGCATCGCGTGGGGCTGTAGCAGCATCTGTTGTTAGGCCTTTTCTAAGTCAGCCTCATCCTCAATCTCATCCTTCCACATGTCCACACCAACAGTTACGGTTGGACTTAGATTTTCCAAAAAAGATCGTAGAGGTCTTTTCCAACCTAAATGATGCTATGCTTCTGTCTCCCAGGTGTGGCTTGGAGCACTGTGTTAGGTGGCAGCTCTGCTGGTGACCAGGGCGTGCCGGAGGCCATGAAGGCAGAATTAAGGCATCAATCCCCTCGGGAATCTAGCTCCTGGCACTGTTAAATGTGGTTGTCTTGGAAAATAAGGGCTGTGTAATGAACAAGTTCTGCCTGGGGATTTTCCAGGATAGGGTCCAAATCTGCAGGACAGCACTGCAGTCTCTGGGCAGGAGATGCCTGCCTGCTCCCTGCCACCACCGGCATCTGTAGGACCCCAGGAAAGGCCCCGGCACTGGGAAGGTGCCCCCATTCCTGCAGAGCGCAGGGGTGCCCCAAACCAGACAAAAAACTGAAAAGCACCCGTGCGTAGGGGAGTACAACAGCACCGTGGGGTGACTGTGTTACGAGATCCTTGGTTTTGTCCATTTCTATGGCAAAAGGCCTATGGCACAAGGGCTGAAGCATGTCTGGCACAGATGAGTTTATCCCCAGACTCCGGCAGGTCTGTGCTGAACGTGGGCCAACACCCTTCATCCGCAAGCACCGACTTCAATGAGCCAGCAGAGCTCTTTCACCAGGAGGTTATCAGGCACGTTCCTGACATGGGCTGTGCCTTGGCCCCTTTTTAATGCTAAGAACGAGGTGTTCTCCATGGGAGAGCAGGGCAAGGGGAGGGCATGGAGCACGCTTGTTTGCTGCAGCACCTGGAACACAGGCAGAAACCTTCCCCTTGCTGCATGCTGAAGCGTGACAGCCTTCAGCCACGTGAAACGTTTCGGTACCACCTGGCTGGTTAGAAAAGGTGGGGTGTGAAATGGCCGTTTCGCACAGCCTCCAAAATCGGGCAATGCCAGGGGGTGATTCCAGGGGAGAGGAAACCCAGATGCTCCATCCTTGGGCTTGTGCAGCAGGAGGTTAACAGCAGCAGCACCCGGGTGTGGTGGTTTTACCCTGCTGAGCAGTGGAGCTCAACCACAACCGCTCTCTCACTCCCCCTCCTCAAAGAAACAGGGGGAGAAAATACGATGGACAAGGGCTCAAGGTTGGGATAAGGACAAGGAGGTTGCTCACCAGTTACTGTCACGGGCAAAACAGACTCAACAGAGGGAGATTAATGTAATTTATTACTGTCACTAGCAGACTAGAGCAGTGAGAAACTAAAAACACCTTCCCCCCACCCACCCTCTGCTACCTCCTCCCCCCGAGCAGCGCAGGGGAACGGGGAATGGGGGCTGCGGTCAGCCCACATCGCTTCGTCTCCGCCGCTCCTTCGTGGTCACTCTGCCCCTGCCCCAGCATGGGGTCCCCCCACGGGATGCCGTCCTTCCCGAATGGATCCTGCGTGGGCTTCCCGCAGGCTGCAGCTCTTCAAGAGCTGCTCCAACATGGGTCTGTACCACGGGGTCCATCCTTCAGGAGCAAACTGCTCCAGCACGGGTCCCCCACGGGTGGCAGCTCCCACCGGATCACCTGCTCCTGCGTGGGCTCCTCTCCACGGGCTGCAGCTCCGGCCCGGAGCCTGCTCCTGGGGGGCTCTCCATGGGCTGCAGCCTCCTTCAGGCCACATCCACCTGCTCCTCCGTGGGCTCCTCCACGGGCTGCATGTGGAGATCTGCTCCATGTGGTACCCCATGGGCTGCAGGGGGACAGCCTGCTCCACCATGGGCCTCACCACAGGCCGCAGGGGAACTTCTGCTCCCGTGCCTGGAGCACCTCCTGCCCTCCTTCTGCACTGACCTTGGTGTCTGCAGGGCTGTCCCTCACTCCTCTCTCCCAGCTGCTGTTGCCCAGCAGTACTTTTCCCCTTCTTCAATCTGCTCTCCCAGAGGCACAACCAGTGTCGCTCACTGGCCCAGCTCTGGCCAGCGGCGGGTCCCTTGTGGAGCCGGCTGGAGCTGGCTCTTCTCTGACATGGGGCAGCTTCTGGAATCTTCTCACAGAAGCCACCCCTTGTGGCCCCCCTGCCACCAAACCTTTACCACATAAACCCAATACACCAGGTGACACCGAGGAGCTTTGCTGACTTAGTGCCATTGTCTTCTGGCAGGATCAGGCCTAACTAGAGAGCAAGCAAGCAACACTCGGCCATGCTGACCCCAGAGAAATTGAATCCACAGGATTTGATCTAATTTATAGCACGTGAGCCACAGTCAGGTAACCCAACCAACCAGCTCCCTGGCCAGGAGGCTTCAGTCTTTACCATACTATAATGGGATTTTGCTTTGTCTTTCATTCACTCCAGTGAATGTCTGTGCGCAGACATACAGAAAGCACCGCAGGACACACTGTTTTTTATGCGTCTGCCCATTATGTGTGCTGGCGCATGTATTTATTATCAGGAATATATTACACTTATCTGTACATCATAACTGAAATAGTACAAACTCTTCCTGTACTCATTAGCCACATAGTAAACCGGACCACAGAACTCCTACTGTGTTGGAACTGTACAGAGGCTCCTCAGCGTGTCCATGGGACACAAACACAATCAGTGCAGACGTAAAATACCTGATTTTGCACCTGTTAGTATTAACTTTCCTCCTCCACCCCGCCACCATCACAAGCCTTAGCCACTGTGCATCTGCCAAGCTAACCCTAAGCACCCACGAACCCTTCCAGCAGGCAATGCAAGGCCTGCATTTCCAACTCCATGTTTGCACGTTTGCTAACTCCAAGAGGTCTGGACGCTGCCCGAGGCAAAAAGGGAGGACGGGTCCTCGCTCTGCCTCCCCCCTGCTCGTATTGTGCGAGGATGCGTGTGAGCCCGCCGTGGTCCTCGCCAGGCACTTGGCAGGCACCCTCTCCCCAGGGAAGACTGTGTTAGCGAGGCGGGCCAGGCGGGAGGACAGCGTCACAGGCCAGCGGAAGCCAGCACTGGGGCCAGCCTCCTGGTGGGTGCCCATGGCATGTGCCGCCCTCTCCTCCTCCTCCTCCTCCTCCTCCCGGGGTGGGAAGGGGTGACGGAGCTGCATGTGCAGCCCTGGCCATCGGTGCAGCGCCCGGGGCAGGGACCCTGCAGCACCAGCCAGCCCCGGCAGCCCTTCGGAGCAGCGGTGGGCTGGGTTTATTGCCGCTGCAGCCTTCTGCGTTGAATAAAGATTAACCACATCAAATGGCTGCTTTTTAAGGAGCAATAAAAGCCTTTTCTGCTTAGCACTGGCTACGCTCCCCCTCCTGCCGAATGCCACCTTGCCCTGCAAAGCAGGGAAGCAGCCGCAGTGGCTCTGACGTTTGGGAAGTCTCCGGCCCCCAAAAGCAAAGGCTTCCCCTTGCTCGCCTCTGAGCCGGGCTCCCAGCGGGACAGGGGACGAGGGCCAGAGATGTGGCACCTGCAGCAAGCTCACCTTGTACGGCTGCCTGGCATGAGCAGGGTGACTGGGGGAGCTGGGGCCCCCATCCTCCAGGAACGTCCCCATCCCCAGAGGCAAGGAGGAGCAGGACAGAGGAAGAGCAGGAAAACAGAATGACCTTTTTTGGGGGAAAGAACTCCCTGTTCCTGGGCTTGCAGCAGAAGGATACACCTGTCACATTCCCACAGTGAAGGTTTGCTGGATCCCTCCAGACCAGGCAGAACTTGCAGCTTTGCAGGCAATCAGGCAGGCCCTGGGGGCCACGCCAAGGAAGAACCCCGTGACAGGCAGAATTGGGAGGCAAAAATTCAATGGGAAGGGGTTGGCAACGATACCAAATGATAGTGGAGCTGGGATTGGTCCCAGTTTTCCCACCATTGAAGCCCCAGTCCCAATTCACTGCTGGAAGCATCTCTTGCATTTGAATTTAAGCCAACAAAGGGAGAAGGAAAGCACCAGAAATAGAGGGAAACAATGAAGAAATAAAAGAAAGGACAGGCTTGGCCAGCCCATCCCAAGCTGATAATATGCTCTGCTGTGTTTAGCACGGAAAAGTTTAGATTAGCATCACGGTAACAACCTGGTTGTATCATCTCATCGTATCAGAATTGCATCAGCAGACTGAAACATGACGATGCAGTAGGTATTGCAGATGTCTGCGCACTTAGCAAGTATGAAAGTGATTAACATTGCGTTGGCAAGGAGGGGCTTTGTGTGCGTTACATATCTATTCTATTTTCAGGTTGTACTTGCTGGACACACTAAAATCTAGTAATGCGTTTCAACAGCAGTTGGTGTGGCAAGATCTATTCTAACAAGATGCTCAATTTACTCAGTATCACAGTATCATGCAAAAGCCGCTACAAAAATAAATTCCTCTAAAAAAGGAGAAAAGAAGAATCACCATTTTTTTTTAGCGTCGTGGAAGGGGCCACAGACGCCTTGATGGTGATTGAAGCTGTGTCTACGCTGCAGCCTGTGAATCCTGAGAGCGTCCCAGGAAAGCTGGGGCACAGCTCCCACCCGAGCACTGCAGCACGGCTGTGCCGTCCCACCCGTGCCCGTGTCCCACGCTGCCCACTCCTGGCGGGACGGCCGCCCTTGCCGCGCGCGCCGCCTCCCTCGCGCTTACTTGTGCCCCGGTGCTCAGAGCAGGAACGCGTGTGTGCTCTTCGCCCCAAGCAGAATATAAAAGCATCCCACAGATCTTTTTTTTTTATTTACGCTAAGGGATTTTTCCCCCTGCTCACTTCTGGCGCCCACGAGGGCCCCGCAGCCCTTCCTGCCCCTGTCGCTCCTTGGCGGTGGGAGAGCGGGGGCGATGCTCAGCCTGGGCAAATTTTTTTTGCTTCAAGGCAGAGAAGTTAAAGGTAGTTTAGCCACGCTTTTCCATGAATCTCAAAAGTGCTCTGTAACTTTGGGTAAAACTTAGCGGTGTGAAACAATAGGTGTATATGGAAGGAAAAAACTTCTGACCTCATTTGCGCCCATGCAGTCCTCTGTGTTTGGTCTGGTGTTCCAGCAGGGAGGGGGCCAAAGCCCCAGCAGGCACCTGATAGCTCATCCTAACGCTGGAAACCTCTTGGCCAGCAAAGGGCAAAGCATGAAGGAGTAATTTTCTCCTTCTTGCTTACGGGATTTGAAATAAATCAAAATGGACAGGAACCTACAACTGGAGATTTTGACTGTTTCCAAAACTGGTCAAGGTAAAACAAGATAAAAGAAGGCGAGGATTTCAAGACTCTAAAATCGAAACACGTTAACCAGTAACCTTTACCAAATTTGCTAAAACCCTCGGGTTTCTCATCTCTAGCCTATCTCCACTTACAATATTGATGCTAAGAGTTAAAAAGCAGAGAATGGTATGCATATCTCATCTGGTGTTCAATGCAAAGGTGATGGTTTTCAAGGCAGTACTGTCTCGGAATTTAAAAGTCGCTGGTGTTCACGTTAGAGTACCACTTGGTGGTCATTTGGAAGGCGCTTCTACTTCTGTGTAACTTTCTTCTAGTTCGGGTATAAATATTCCTGGGAGGCTAAACAGAAATGCATTTCATTTAGATACAAGTCTTAGGCACGAGTTAGAAAACCGCTGACTGTAATGAAAATATATCAGCACTTAGTAGTATCCAAGAATATAAAAAAATGCAATTCAGAACATCTTCAACTACATATATATGTGTGTGCGTCTATATATAGGTATAAAGGTACAATACATACATGTATATAAACACAGACACACATACAGAAATATTCACAACTGGAACTGTATTTGCGACTAACCTGAAATACTGCAGCAGAAGTTCATTCCGATGAACCATTAATACAGCATTTTCCAACTTTTGGCTCTTACCGTAGTTAAAATGTTAACACTTCGAGCGAAACATTTGCTGTCCTAACTTTCTGCTACCCTAACTTTTTGCTATCCTTTTTGCTGTCCTCTTTGCTATCCTAATCAACGTGTCAGAACCAAGAGCTCCTACATGGGGACTCTAAGAGTGCCCTGCCTAGTGTAAAGCTATGCAGCTACAGAGCATGCTTGCAGCCACGAACCCTGGGCGTCTACTGATGGTAATATTTCCTTGGATGGTGAAATTCAGCAGGTTGGAAATGCATATGAGGCAGGGGACCGTCAGCACACTGGTACTGGATCATCGCCGCACGGTTCTCACTTTTGCTGGAGAGGAGTTCCCTGATGAGCAGCGATAAAAAGACGTGGAAGATGCGGGTGGGGATTTCACGGGGCTCACGGCTTCTCCCCCCTGCAGCTTCCAGAGGAGCTCTTCATTCGTCCTGCTCAGCCTCTTCTTCTCCTCCACTTCTTTCTCAACATATTCTTGAAGATTTGCGTTCTCCTCCGATAATTGCCTGGAGAGGGAAGCAAGACAACACGTGAGGCTCACCAGAGGGAGGACAGTGGCTTTAAAGCAGCCAGCGGGGCACAAGAGGCAGGGCCAGGCAGGATGCTGCCCACCTCCCTCCATGCCATCCCACCTTGACCCTGGGGCTGCAACTGAGCTGCCCCAGCTGGGGCACAGTTGTCCCAGGGTCTCTTCACTGCCGGGCGAGAAAGGCATCGTCGCAGGTCACAGCAGCCCCTCAGTGCCTGACTCTGCCGCCGGATGCCCCTGCATCTTTGCTCAACACCTCTCTGAGGCAGCTCAGCTGCCAAAGCTTAGGTGAGATGAGTCCTGGCCTTCATCCACTGCCTCGTGCAACTGTGGGCATCCTGCACAGCACATGAGGGTGCCAAGGGCTTCCTGCATTGACCACGTACTCTAGACACTTAAGTTTTGGCCATTTTCCCATATAAACTATAGAGAAAAATTGCTCAAAAAAAAAAGAAAAAAGTTGCATATTTGTTTCTTTGTTTGTATATTCAAAAGGAGCCGGAATGCCAGGTTGAGGTGTGTGCTCAGCCTCCCCCAGTGCTGGCCTTTGCTGGGAGGATGCAGGTTTGTGGGCAGGGGGGAGCTGAAGAGACCCCACCAGTCCCCACGGTGGGCAACTGGGACTGCAGAGCATGCCAGGTCCATGCCCGTCCCACACTCGTGCCCAGCCTTGGGCACTGGCACCCGGAGAGGACTTCAGCGCTCGCCCCAGATACGTAGCTTGGCGATGTAGGTACGTACAGTGGCTTCAGGTGTCTTCTTCTCATCGATATCTGCTCGTGGCCGAGTTGGTTTCAGCCCCCTGAGAGCGACCGTGCAATGAAGCTGCTCGGAGCGCTACCTCCGCCCACGCAGCACACAGAGGATGCAGGTGGCCAGCATGGCGCGGTGGCCTCCGTTTGCAGTACCTGTTCTCTGACACAGCAGTTTCTACCCAAGTGTGTGCCCATAAGCCTCAGTGGAGCCAAACACAGCCCTGGGATGGAGCCCAGAGCCCTGGGTCAGCAGGCACTTGTGCTCCCTGACCATGAGACGCCTTGGCTGGAGCTCCTTTTCCTGCACCAGGACAAGGGCTTCAGAGAGCAACCCATCACAGCCCACCCCGGTGAGGGCACCCCTGCCGATAACTAACGAGCACCACAAAGCGCAGGTGGGCTCCTTGACTCCTCTCTTCTCCACTTCAACTCGTGGCTCCAGCCACCTTGCCCAGTGGCACTTCACAACCCAGAGGCGCTTGTAAAGCTGCCCCACCTTTTCCAGAGCAGCACAGCAGCTAGAGCAGTCCCCAGAGTGGGGAAGTCCTGGGTTTTAGGCCTTCTTCTGTACAATTGAGGACAAAAATCCAGTGTCTCAACTCCATCGACAGCTGTAACTCTCACCCTTGTTTCTCAGCCCTGCCACCAAATCTGTGCCATGAAGGAGACAGCATTTGTGGAGTGGCACAGCACGAGTGAAGAGCTGAGAGCAGTTGCATCCCTGACTCTTCCAACCAGCTGCTACAGCATGCAAAGGGAAAAGGAGTCTGCGCTCCCCTTTTTAGATGATGCAGGATGCAACTCAGCTTCAAGGTCTTCCCTCTGCTCCATAAATGCCTGTGAGGCTACAGGTCCTTCACCAGCTCCTTACTCCTTGGTCATAACAAACCCTCCATTCCTGGCTGCAACACCAGGGAAGCTTTACCAGCAAGGGGCAGGGAGGTGTTTTCCCCAGAAAGCCCTATAACCTGATGTTTTTTTGAGAGGTGGGGCAGAGAAACCTCCTGTGGGCACCAAACCCTCAGTGAGTCTGCTCTCCTCTAGCCAGGTGGCTGGTTTTAGAAGAAATGGGGCAGTCCAGGCAGACTGTGGGATCTGATCAAGATGCGTTTTGCCCGTGTTCTGGGAACATCGCCCTCTCAAGTGACACATGCAGGAACACCTGGTTCCTGCATCCTCATTATGTTTGGGCAGGAGCCAGGTCCTGATGCAATCAGCCTGGGGCAGCTCCGGGCACGTACATAACCTGATTTCCAGGCAGCTTAGAGTTTTTAGAAATAAACAGGGAGGCACCTAACACACACACACACACACATACATACACAGGCATATCAGCTTTTTCCAGGGTTCAGCAGAAGCTGCGTGTCGATTTTGGATGCAGACACTAAACTCTGCCCAACTCCTTTCCTGGGTATAGCCTGAAGCCCATAGCAGACGTCACGGACTGCTGGCTCACTCTCCTTGTGTCATCAGGAGTCTCTAAGAGGTTGGGGTGGTATTTCTGATTTTGTTTAAAAAACATTTTTAAAGGATTTCTGCTTGTTTAGCCTAGTTTCCTACAGAAAAGGAGCTTAGGTGATCGTGCATGTGCCTGTTCCTCTCCCACACCCCTGGAAATTTTGAACCACAAAGCAGCAGCTCACAGAGTCAGAGGATTAAAGGATATGAGTTGGTAGAAGAGTATGGAAAGCTATTTGCCTAGTAGAGGAGAAAGATCCTATTCATGATCCCATTAGGGAAACAGCTGTGGCATGAGCTCACAGTCTAAATGGTACGAGAAAACCCACATGGGAGCTCACCCTGTAGAAATAGCTCCATAGGAAACCTTTTGTTACACATGGAATTACTTTTTCTTTTGCAGTGCCCAACAAGACAGGCCATAAAAGTTTATACCCAACACCCCACTACATTCTTTTCCAGCCAGCATTTGCTGAGGGAAAAAAAAAAAATGCATACGCCTTCCCTGCATTTGTGTGGCTCTTGAGTGCGTGACTGGCTCTCAAAGCTGGCAAAGCTCACCTGGGTGTTGGAAACAGGCTAGTCACACCTCAGAGCGTGGCAGAGGGCTCAGCCCTCTGCTGAAGGCACTGTCTGGGCAGGAGGGAAAGGCAGACCACAGCCCCCGCAGCACACACACATCAGCCTCCTTTACGTTGAATGCTGCTTGCTAGAAGTATGGCGTGATGCACGGTGTCACAGTGTCCTCTGCAGTCTCTCAGGCAATAGACTTTGTGACACTAACACGCTGCAATTTGCTGGCAGAGGCAGGCTGCATGCATGACCTTCAGGTAACACAGGGAGATGCTTGAACAGAAAAAGCCCTGCAGCCAAGCGCCTGTGAACACACCGTGCAGCGTGCAGACACGTCCTCGGGAGCGAGCTGCTTTGGCACGCCGATGGGGAAAGGAGCTGCTGCTTGTTACGCTGCTTATTTTAGCCTCAAGCACGTAGTGCTGGGAATTTACGCTGTGTCATCTGCGGTGACGTGACTGGACATAGGCAGAGGCAGCTTCATGCCGGCCAGAGACGGGCAGCCAGCGGTGCTGGCATCCTTCAGCACAGCATCCTTCAGTGTCTGCCTCTGCTGCACCACGGGGAGGGAGAGGGACAGATGCAACATCACTGCTTACAGAAGATGCGCACGCTCATTCAGCCCCCCTTCATCGGTCAGGCAGAAGAAGGAAGAGATGCAATGTAAAGGCAAATGTGTTCTCACTATGTAAGTTCGTACCTTGAAATATATCTTCTGTTTTTAAACATAACCCAGCTGGGAAATCCTTTATCCCCAGCACCATAGACACTACGATCAGTGATGTTCCTCTCTTGGCCTCCTGACAATTTAAGTAGCTGTGTCAAATCACAGCGGAAACCACAGCCATAAAACCGCGGAGGTGTGCAGGGGCATGCCAATGCGATAGGGATGTGGGGGAAGGCGCTTGAGTTGTGCCCTCGACTCACATTGAAGCTGCTCCTGAAAAGTCCAGAGGTCAGCAGGCAGCTACCCAGGCTATGCCAATGGAGACCAGACACTGTCCTGGTCATCTTAATTTCCAGGGTGCTACAAACTACCATTCCTCAAACATTCCCAGTCCAAAGGACCAAAAAAAAAAAAAGCTAGTTGATTTGGAGGGAGAATCCAAGGTATTGGGAAACCAGATGACTTAAGTCCTTGGGGAAGTCCCAGGCAGAGGCTCTGTGGAGCTCCTGTGCCCAAAGCTGGCACGTGTCCTACCTGCAAGGCTTGTCTCCCTTCCTCGGTACCTGCTCTTGGCTGTGACTGGAAATATCTCTGCCATGCACGCCGCGTCCCCCAGGATCCCCCTCCTGCCCATGCTGTGGAGACCAGATCTGCTCTTGCTCCCATCCCTCCTGCTCCCCTCGCTCCTCTCTCTGCTGCTGGGCTGGCCCTGTGCCTACAGCTGTCCCCTGACTGCTGCTGTTGAAAATGACAGGCCTCTGAATTGACTTTCCGGGCTGGCCTCAAATTCAGAATTTCTCCCAGAAGATGTGCTTTGAAACCAGTACCCAGGCAAGAAGCAAAGCCCTGCGGCGAGATGCCGGCAGGGCAGGGAGGGTGCCGTTCACCCCGCCGGAGGCCGGCATCGGCGACGCAGAGGCCAAGCACCAAACCAGGCACCTCGGCCGCTTTCACAGGCATGGAGAGAGACTGGCCCTTCCAGAGCGCAGTTTACCCAGCCCGAAAGCAGATGTCTCACATTGGTCTGGTGAACCAGACTTTAAAAATTCCTGTTTCTTTTCCCCAGTCACAGAAAGGCAGTAGGCAACCACTTCAGTGACATGGGCATTACAGGTATTCACAATCAGGAGAGATGAAACCTAGCCCTCACCCCAACCTGAGTGTTAGTACAAGCCTTGTTAAAATTGCTACATGCAGGAGAAATTGCTTTTTTTAAGGCTAAATCATTAATATAGGAGAGAGTAGAAGGAAAAACCTAAAATTTTATCAGAGATGAGATGCTAAAGCTTAAAAAAGCTAAAAAAATTAGGGCAATGGCATCTGCTCTGGCAACAACTGACAGTTTGGCAGCTGGTGCGCTGGGACAAGTTCAGCTCCAGCATCTCTCCTTGGTACCCTTCTGCCTGGCTCCCGCCGTGGTCACTTGCCTTACGGTAGACCACAAACGCTCTGGGTCAGGGACTGTCTTACCCCTCTCTGTTTCTATACCATGGAGCACAAGGAGCCCCTGACCAGTGAGTTTCATGGCACTAACACTGGCATCGGAAGCAACTGGCAACTTTGATCTCGGCAGCACATCAGAATCATGAAGGTAATTTCGTATAGATATGTGGCCTTCCTTATGTTCAAGTAAGCAAACTGACATAAAAAGGATTTGTTAATAAAACAGGCAGAGCAGGACAAAAATACGCTTTCAGGAAAAGATATACTTAGTTTTCCTCCTGAAATAAATGTCAGCCTCAGTTCAAATCTGCAGTCTCCTTTCAAGCTCAGAAGGACTGCAAGTATCTCCACAAACCTTGTTATGACAGTATTTTGCTCAATCCTGGCTCTGAGTTCTTCGTTCTGCTGTTGCAGCACGGTGATTTTTTCTTCCAGGATTAAATTTTTTTCAGCCTGCAACGAAAGAAGTTTTATTTTAAGTCTGAAGAAATCCCAAAGCCTGCTCCAAGCAGATTTGTTCTTTATCTTTGTTTGTCCCCAGAGCAAATTCTAAAATCTGAGGATAGATGGAGGTGGTCATCTTGACTGCAGCTGAGACTTAGAGATCTGACTCGCAGCACGTTATTCTGGCGAAGTAGGTGCGGCCGTCAGCAGGGCATCAAGGGGAGGCAGAGCTGAATAAGCCCTTATTTCTAACTGAGGAGGAGGAGGAGGGTCCTAGTCTTGGCCAGCACAAATAAAACATCTTCCCCCATGATGCCCCCACAACTTTCATCCCTCGGGAGCCAGCATTACCAGGCGTTGTTCTCAGCTAGGCCAGATGTCGGTGTCGATGCAGCTCAAACCTCCAGAAATGGAGCAGCGCGCAGCGAGGTGCGCTGCTGTGCGGAGCCTGGTGAGGTTGCAGGGCTGCATGCGGCTGGGTCTGGCAGGAGGGGGAGCTGCCGTGAGCCTCTCCTGCAAACCCCGCGCTGTGTGCCTGCGGGGAAAGGTGCGTGGCCCGGCAGAGACTGCGTAGCCCCACTTGGACAGGGAGCTGGTGACACCTGGGGAGCACACGGACGCCCGCTGCGGAAAGGACACCGCAGCGTGAGTGGTCGGTCTAGCAGCGATGGAGGAGCACGAGATGCTTTGGTGAGCATCACCCAGCTCACCTAAACCACATCGGACATAAATGTCTGGCGTCCAACCTCTAGAATTACAATTCCCTGGTTATGGGGAGAAAGGAGTTACCCACCAAGGCAGACTACACCCAGCAGCCTTGGACTGCTGCTGCCTTCGCATGAGGTGGGCTGCCCTTTGGAGACACATCTTTCCACTGCTGACAGTGCCAGCTTAAATGACTGGCTTAAACTAGGCATTTCACTTAGAGCTACAATTAGATGAAATGAATCCTATCCCAAGTGCAGGTAGCTTTTACTCGGGACAGTCCAAGGACAGAGTTTGAGGATGTCACCAGCAGCGTATTAAAACATCACGAAGATGTTTACAGGCAAGCACCATGGCCTCAGATGCCCCGTTTTTCACAAGTTTTGAATTTGACATACTCTACTGCCTTCGTTGTTGTTTTTTCCCAGCAGTTCGAATGTTGCTGAATTCAACACTTTTGGAAGAAAACAAGATATCGCAGGGCAACCTTATCTCTATGTGAGCTCTGTTATGAATTTCCCCACCTTTTAGGAAGAATCAAAATACTGTGCACCAGGGTTAGCAATAACTCGCACTTTATGGTGGAGGCATCAGTTTTAAGCAGTGCTCTCCAGCCTACGCAGGTAACTGTAAAGGATGCTGCTCATTCTCAGATATTCTGGCCCATCCCAGGACATTTTGTTACAGCAGATCCTGGCCCCATTTTGAAATGCTTTGAGAGAGGAATCTCCATCACAGGCACCTTCTCTGCTCCCTTAACCTCAATGGTTTTAATAAGCAGTAGCTGTGCCACCATAAAGTATAGGAGAAGACCTGTGCATCTCCTTCCCTCTCCACTGCAACCTTCACCCTATATCACCCTTCTCCTGTCACCCTCATTTCTAGCTGCCCTTTCAGTAGACAAGGAACCAAGACTCGGTGTCCCTTCATGTTATCTGCATGGCCCAGCTCCATGACCTGCTTCAGCAGTGCCTCCCAGCCCACCAAAACTGCCCATCCCCACCATGCCCTCTGCCACCACCCCACGGTTCCTGCTGTGCCTCTTCTAGTCTCTGCTGAGCTCAGCTGAGATACAGGGCAGGGAGAGGGTCTCAGGACCTCCCAGGAAGGTCCACAATCCTGATGGCACATGGCTGAACCATGCAAATGGGCAAGTCAATTCTGGAAGTCCATCAACCTAACCCAACCCTTCTTCTTTCAGGGCACAGTCTTTTCAGGACCCTCTCGTCCAACTGACCCTGTATTTGAAATGCTCTCCTGCTCCCTCTTGAGGCACTCCATCTCTCAGAGCCTTTGGAGATGCGTGCTGTAGATGTTCTGGCACTTATAAATGTAGACCTTTAAACAGAAAGCAGTTGTACCCTTGGACCACAGTAAACAGAGCATTTTACTGTGATAAAGGGCAGGAGCAGGACTGTGCACTCGTATGTGGTTAACTAGCAAAAGCAACTAAATGACCAGGAACTATGCAGGCCATTGATTTTTTTTCAGCACAACTCTACAGTGCGTGTTTCCAGATGCTGGCTTAGCTCCAGGAGCTGTGTGTTGGAAGGAGCACAGTTAACAAATCTCAGCTGTAAAGAGACGTTTTTCTCTACATCCACTCACTCAAGCATCTGTTCAGCAAAATAATCATCTGAGTTCTCAAATTTCCCCGTAAATGGAAACAAATCTTGCTGAATGCTGTGCTGAACCAGCTGTCCTGGGTCCCCAGCTGAGATAATGCCTCATCTTGTCACCACACTACACACTCACTGTCACCATAGGTTATTCCCCACAAAATGAATCCCCTTTCCAATAAAAACTGTAATTTATGGTGAACCAGGGAGTTCTTCATCAGGGACCCCTACAAGCAAAGGATGAGAAAACAGCGTAGGCTGCATAAAAACATTACCTCAGGATTGGAGAGAGCTTTCCTTGTGTGAGTTTTGCTAGGGACTGCTCACTGAATATTGCTAATTCATACCCGCGGCTGGGAGCTCCCTGCATGTCTGCACGAGCAGCAGCAGGACACAAATGGCTCCACCTTCCTCCACTTGCCCTGCCGAGCCCTACAAGGCCACCTGGCTCCTGCAGGGGAGTATAGCACAGGCTGGTGTACGAAATTAAGCCCCTGAAGTACCATGAAGCTCCCCCTCCACCATTCTTCCTGTCCCACTTACCTCACTATCTAATGCACAGACTGAGCAGTTAGCCACATGGAAAAGCACTACAGACCAACAGATGCGTTGGAGAAGTCAAGGGTATCACGGATGGGAAAAGATCCCAATTTCTGAGTGAAAACCTGAGACGTTGTAGTATAAGAAGCTATGTGGTTGGCAGTGGAAAAACACAACAGATAGCCATTTATGAGCCTCTTTGAATGTGTCAACCCCACATGCTTTTCTCACCCCTTTTAAATTCATCTGCTGTAACCAAACTTTTACTTTTCTACCTCTGTGATGCCTCCTCTGGAGGAAAAATGACAACTCACTTGTTTTTCTAGCTCCATAATCTTCTTCTCCTGTTCGTGAATCTGATGGTTCTTCATTTCCAGAACATGTTTTAAGCTCTTCAGATCTTTTTCTAAGTGCAGATATGGAGCTCGTGCAATCTAGGAAATACACCAGTAATTTGTATATGTTGGCCATAAATGCATCTGCAGCCGTAAGGTAAAGTTTCCCCAGTCCACTCTACGGTTTAGGAGTCTAGTGCTGTGAAAGGCAGCTGGACTTGGGCCTCCCCAGCCCATCTGAACCCTCACATTCTCTCCTAGCACATTCTTTTATCTGGACAACCAATGGCACCTTTCTTTTGACCAGCCTCATGGCGAGAAGGATGGGATCCCACGTTGTTCAGCAACTTCATTCCTACTCCTAGCTTGGGAACTGATGAAGTGTTTCATGACTGTGCAGAGATATTTGTTTGGGAAAATGTGCAAACGTAACTGAAGAGCTGGACACTGGGCAAGGGGGCCAGAGGCGAAAACTGCGATGTTCTGCCTTGCCTGCAGCCCTGCATCATGGTGCTTGTTAACAAAGATCAAGCACAGTGATTCCTTGAATAAGATATTCCTCTCCTCTGCTCAGGAACTTTGGACATAAGGAATACTAGGGTTCAGCTCCTGAGCAGAAGATGTGCTCTGAACTATATTGATGAAATCCTGCTGCTGACAAGCTTTTCTGGATTTTTCTGACTGTCGCTCACTCCAGTGAACTGTCTTGGTGTAACTGGCATTAACATCACTGTGACACAGCAGAATTTGTCCTTTCATATAAATTAAATACTACAGCAGGGATGGAAGGGACTGATGCTACCTGTTTCCCATGGCCAACCCAGTTTCAGACAGAGACTTGTCCTCCTTTCCTAAGGAGTTCTCCCACCTGAAAACTTCCTGAGCCCCTCACTCACCCCACTATTTCCATTCCCTGTACCCTCTGTCTTGTTGATGCAGCTGCTCATGTGGTCGTGCTGTGAACTTGCTGAAATGACCCAATTTAAAAGAAAACTCTCTTTGGAGGCTCATTGCAGGGTTATTTCATTTCAGATAAATAATTCCAGCACGTGTTTACTTACACACTGTAAATTAACAGCACGGCCCCAATAGACGGCAGTTGAATGAATATTTCATGTGACTGGTCTGTCCCCCCACAAGGCCAGAAGAAAATGAAGGAATACAGAGGATATCAGAGAAGTTGGCTCAGAAGGCACAGAAAGGAAATGTAATTGTGAAAAGATAAAATTAAAGAGAAGGAGAGGAAGAAGGGAAAGACGAATAGACAACAGTAAGGACATATGAGACAGAGTTCAGGGAATGTTTTGGAAGCAGAGCTACATATGCTGGGTGAAAGAATAGAGGATAGAAATAAACTCAAAAGAGAATGGACAATGGCCCAATGTTGAGAGAGGGTTCTGTGTATTCAGGCCTAGGCTAAGATTGCGGACTTTTCCACAGAGCTCAAGATTTGGGGACCTGACTGGGGCCCGCACCCCTGTCCCTGGGGCTAGGATCCCATTGCTAACCACTGACTCATGTGATGTGTGCCATACGCAGAAGCACGTATCATGATGACTGTATAATTATAGTTGCCATCTACCTTCAGCTGTTCCTCAGTGTTTTTCTTCAAAGCCTCTTCAAATCGGTCTGCTTTGGCCTTCAGAGATTGGTTCTGGAAGGTGAGGGTGTCTATCTGGTCCTGGAGGAATGACCACACCACCATGTTATCACCTCTCTTTCATTCGTACAAGTCAATCTGCACTGTGAAACCCGCAGGCAAGCTGAACAAGGCTTAGAAACCACTGCCAGGTGCAATGTTTTACATAAGGTCACTTGGACATACAGTGGGGTTTTTCATAACCCTGTGCCTCAGGGAATCCCCAAATCCCTGCAATGCCTGCAGCTAGCTGACACTGGCTGGCACTACTTCATGAAATGCCTTTGATGCTAAATCACTCCATCACCTTGGGATAGATAAGCACAACCATGCCCTTCCTTAAGACAGCTGGCATTTATACCTCAGGCATGAAAGAGATCTTCTCTGCAGTCTCTAGAGTCTGAATGAGGCGGCAGAGACACCCACCCCTGCTTCCTTCACCTTTAAAGGCAAAACTCCAGACTACTTGGGGGCTTCTAACATGATAATAAGCAACAACGAGTTCGTGGTGTGGGCTTTGAATGACAGTCATCTCATCCCAAAGCTATCCTCAGGAACAACAAGCTATTTTAAACAATTGTATTTCTGTTGCCACAAAAGGAACTCCTGTTACTTCTGTACAGACAACACCTGCAAAAGCCACAGTTGCTATGAGGCCAGTGTTCTTATATCTTTTATATTTGTAATTTCTAAGCTGTAACATTACATCAGTGCTCATGGCAAAACTGCAGACATGCCTCGAACTGTAAAAGCTACATGAAGAAGGCAATGACAATTGCTGCATGCAACACTATATGCTAGTTGGGGTTTTTAAAAATTGTAATTAATCTCTGCCTGCAAAATCAAACAGAGCTCACATTATTTGCTCTGGCATCTTTACTTGTTCACACAAGATTTCCAAACTTAGCATGAACCATGGGCGCATGCTTCAGCCCTCCCCTCCCCAGGACTGCTTCACCTAGAGAGCGAGAACTGCATGGAGTTATTAGAAGGACTGGAAAAGCTGAGACGATCTTAAGCTTGGTGTTAGTGGGATGTGAGGGATGTGATGTGCGGGCGTACCCTGGCCATAGCCAGCTCTTTCCTGCCATGCAGGGGAAGAGCTTGACTTTGCTCCTCCTGGCTTCAGTGCTGCAACAGTCAGCAAGGTCAAAAGGATGTTTCTTAGCTTTATCCAGCTGCATTTCCCTCCTTTTAGGTTTGCCCGCTTTTCCATTTCAGATACAGCTAGTATTTTGCTGAACCAGCCAAGGCGGGGAAAAATGCCCTGAGGAGGCATCTTTGCTGCTAGATCCCAGTTTGGGCAGACGGAGGAGAAGAGGCTGTTAGAGAAGCAGTGGTATCCCTGGTACAAGGGTCTCTGTGCTGAGGAAATGGGTAGGGACGTAGGGGAGCAGTGCCCTTCCAAAGGGCATCACGGGCGATAGCTGGTCAGAAATGACGGCCCGGCACTCTAGCTCTGCAACATCGGTTTGGGGTACGAAATAATGAAACTGCTAACCTGGAGTGACAGCCGCAGTTTTTCAAAATTCTCTTTTAATTGTGTTTTTTCCAGTTCGTGAGCAGCAACCAGTTCTGGGAAAGATACACAGACATGACATTGCTAAGTGAAGTCCAGCAAACCAGGGTCTGAGAGCACAGAGACTGTGAGCCAAACACAATTTGGGAAGCAGTTTTAGGGCACGGAGGATGAGGAGGGAACCAGTAGTAATATACTGTAGTCCTGGGCAAATTGTTCTGAGGATCAAGATTTCCAAATCTTTCAGTGATGGCAGGTACCTCCATTTCTATGTGGCCAAATTCTGATTTTTCAGGACTGCTCAGAGTTGCCAGCTCCTAAGGGCTCTGATCTGAAAAGGTTCAGTCTGAAAACGGGCAGCTTACCTCTTCAGAGTGAGTATCCCCAAGTCAAGGGATTTGAAATTAGATATATTTACAAGTTTGGGTTGCAATTTCTTTGGGGCGATAGAGAGGTGAGCCAGCAACTCGGATGCAAAAATGCGAATGAGGGTGCGTCTCCAGGAGCTGCGACAGAGGCCCTGTGAGGTTTATGCCATTAGTGACACTGCCAGACCCTGGAGACAAAAAATTCCTCTATTTATATTACACGATTAAAGGTTTCACTACTAGAATAAGTCACCCTGGACTTATTAATAACCAAAGTGGAATAAGGTTTAATCTCTAACCCCAAGCCATGAAGCTGGCATTCAGTGCAGCAGCAGCACCTACCTTTCTAGCACACAGACCCCCTGTTCGCGTCCTTCTCCCCATCCCCTCGGGGTTCTGCCCTCCGACCGGGCGGCCACAGGGCGAGCAGTCACACGCTGGGCTCGCCCAGGCCCCCGCGCCGCGCGGCGGCTGCGGTGCCGCTTCCAGGCACGGGGGGGCATTGCGCACCCAACCCGCACCCGCAGCGGCAGCGGGCAGCACACGCCGTCCCTGCGGACACCCGGGCAACCACGGCCGGTTTTATCGTCGGAAAATACTAACAAAAGGGGATAGACAAGAATATCCTTAAGCAAGGAACAGATGGCTTTTTTTTTTTTATTATTTCAAAACAGTATATTTTAATTTTAAAATGGTATTATAGATACCATCTCTGCCTACAGGAGAGGGGAACAGGCTGTTCTCAGCTAATAATGTGCTCTAGACTGTGTTTCTAAATGATACAGTGCAGAGCTAAGCAATATGGCTCAGTTTGGGGAAAGTTGTGGGAAAGTCTACTAGAACTATTCAAAAATTAGATCCTCATGCTTCTGTGTGTAAAAAAAAGGAGGGAGATTGTACAGATGACTGCTTAATGTCAGCTAAGCCATGTGCAAAGACATGTTTAGACACTGAACTGGCACGTTTAGACACTGAACTCTGGCTGCAGCATCAAATCCCACGGAAAAACCATAGGACAAAATAAGGACAACAGTGCTGAGGTGCAGACTTGCAGCAGCGTGGCTGTGGTCTGCTCAGCACGGCCAGACATTCGTTTATGAAAATGATGAGTCCTGTTTTTAGGAGCAGTGTAGGCATTTAAGCACAGATACTGAGGGATGTTAAATGAGCTCTAGCCTCCTGAGCACCCATGGGTTAGGCATACGGGCTCTTGAGAAAAGTCTGTAGGTAAAGTGAGGTGGAATCTGGACTTTGTGTTCAGCAACCCATTGGGGAAGCCTCGTCTTTGTCCCAGAGACCCCTCAGATACTGTCAGGTGCAGGTTAGATGCTGTACGCACTGCATACAGCTCTCGTTCCCCCCCTAGCATGAGCCTGGTGGTCCACCCAGCATGAAAGCACTAGAGCAACACAAATTTTCTGTATCCGGGGGAAGAAACTCCAGGCTTACACAATCTCACTACATGGCTAATTCCTGCTCTGGAATAGCTCTGTAGCCAATGGGTTGACCTTGACTTACCTCGAATCTCGCAGTCATGTTCATCCTGCAGTACTGCAATGGCCGCGGTGTGATTGTTTTCCAGCTGTAATACTGCAGCTTCGTGGGCAGCTGTGATATTGGCCACCTGTTCCAACGACAGCGAATAGAGACATGGGCACTGGATTAGACACGCTGTGGCACACTGACGAGCCGCTGTTGGACAGCTGCAGTGAGCTGCAAACAGTGAGGGGATCTACTGGGCGTGACACTCCGAGTACATGAGCCAATTTTATCCATTACAAAAGAAGCATGTTGACTCCTTGAGTGGTAGTGTGTAGCCACTGCTGCTTGTATTTTTGCTCTTTCAACTTCATGGTGGTAAACAAGGTATATAAGAAAGCACAAGGCAAAAACGCCCTTAAGTGAAAAAAGGAAATGTTAAAAAATCTCAACATTCCATTAATCTAAATGATATTCATAATCCAACTCCCTCTGATGGTCAGATAAACTTGCACAGTTCTGAGTAATCCTGTTTTTTTTTTTTCTTTGTGGCTCTCTACTGCAATAAGTTATTGCAAGGTCTTGAATTAACTTCCATGGAAAGTGCCTATGAATTATTCATAGCTCTAAAATATTTATTTCTAGAGAAACATTGAAATTATCGTCAGTGGGTACACAAAATGAATTGCAATCTATCATCCTTTTATTTCAAAATGAGCATCCTACAGAGTCAATATCTGAATTCCTATGTCCTCCTGAAGCACATGTTTTGAGTTGACATCCAATAAACAGATGAAAGACACGACAGCACCTTTTTCAATGCAGGCACAAGAGTTTTCAGGTTGGTATGGAAGTAACCTAAATGCCAGTGAAGACAGAAAGCATTTTCCTGATCACCCACTGAGGCCAGAAAGTGGTCCTGCTCCTGCAGACTGCCCAATGCACCGCACCGCGCATCTGTACGGCAAGCACCAGGGGAGCAGCGGATGCAATTGCAAGAGGGCTGTGGGCAGCCTGTGTTCCTGTGTACCCGATGGGTTTGGGACTTCTCCATGACTCTGTTTGTTACAGGACTTGGCTAAAGGCACACCAAGATCCCTAGTTATGGTGTTTTGATATGCATCATTAAAGAAAATACAGTGATCAAGGCTAAGTCAGTGGTTTAACACCCACAAAGGCAAATGAAGTACGAAGTAGCTCATAGAAATGCACTTTTATTTTTCAAGTCCTGTTAGCAAACTGCATGTGCACATATTTTTGATAGACTACAGGTGATGATGAACAAATGCACACACAAGACATGGAACAAACTTACCTAAAAGAGCCCTCAGCTTTTTTCCACACCCGCTTTGCTTTTCTAGTGTGTTTCATGTTCTTGGAACGGGATACACTGGCAAACCCTCTCAACTGACAGCCTGCTTGTCTGTACAGCAGGGGGACCATAGGGTGACAGGGGGGTCCATGCCCCCCTCTAGTCTCTGTGTCTTCAAGGCCAGTCTCCATAGGCAACTCCATAGCTGACATTTCTGGAAAACACCTTTGCAACTTATCTATTTCACACCTGACATAAACTGCAAGCCACAGAGAGCTCCCTCTCTCTGAAACGAGCTGTACCGCTAAAAGCTAAAAGTCACGAAAGCATCCCCATGCCACACAACATGCAGAGAGCAGGTGACATCCCAGTTGTTGCCACAACCTAAGGCCCTGGGCCCAGGTGACACAGGGGAGCCTCGTGGTGCTGGTGAGGGCAGAAACCACCCTCCGGTGGTCCCTGCCAGTCTGTTTTGCAGACTCCTCCTTCACTTTAAATGTGGCACTTAATTCTGAGTGTGTGAGGAAGACCTACACACTCATAGGGGTGTTCCAGTACCAGTAAAAGCTCCTGTGCATCCCGCCCTGCAGCCTTCTCCTAGCCCTGGTCCGGCTCTGCAGTTGACAGGAAAGAAAATGTTTTATACATTGGATAAGTATATAAAAAAAACACAGTTTCTGATGGCTCCCTGCAATCAACTGGCAGTGGCCTTGCAGTGTGTGCTGACTACAAGGCAAATATGGCACGAGCTGGGAGAACAGGCTCTCTGTTCTCAGTCCAGGCTGGAGAACAGTTTTGCCTCCTTGCTCAGCCAAAGCTCAGCCCCACTGCATCACCGTTCAGCAGCTAAGTCCAGGTGGCCAAACAAACATGGCCTGCCTGCATCACCTCTGTACTGCTTACGGTGATCTTTCTAGAGAGGATTCATCCTGCAGACAGAGATCCAAAATCGAGGCTGGAAGTAAGCTACCCATTAAGCAGCTCAGATGACCCAGGGTCCAAAGCTCAAACTTTGCTACCTTTTTCTTTTTGTCAGCAGCTCTCCGAGAGGAAGGAAACAAAATGGAAGTGCCAGCTCTGAAAAGATGGCCATTAGAAGGGAATGACTTCAGAAATGCCTTGGAGTTCACCTCCAGTTCCTTAGGGTTTGAAGTAACCTCCAGAGCAGTTTCTGAGTGCTACTCAGTGATGACCTGATTTGCTTTTCCAGGTTTTGTAATCACAGTGATCTTATTCCCTGTACCGAACACATTATCTGTGAATGCAATGCAGAGAATCACGCTGTTCTACTTCTACAAAGAAACAGCTGTTCATTGCAAAGTCACTTCACTTTACACAGTTTTTTCATCCACTGTTATGTTAAATAACGGTAGATACTGCAGCCAAGCACACCTTGACTGGAATAAATATTATTTCACTGCATTTAACAGTCAAACATATGTGTTAGATCACTCAACAGAAGCAACATTTCCAATCAGATTGGAGAAGGCATTCTCTTAGAATGAAAAACAGGCATTAAACATGGAACTTAAAATTATACAAACTCATTTTCATAATACTGTGGGAGACAACTCAGTAGTGAAGAACTGTTCACAAAACAATGTGGGACTCAGCTTACTGATACATTGCATGGATGAGCAGGGCAAGGGGGGTTAGATGACTCAATGGGCTACTAACGGGACATGAACTATCACTTGACTTCTCCCAGAGCACGATGTCCTTGTTTATGATGTGTGCATGCCTCATGAGCATTGCCACGTTCTTTACCTCACCCTTACTTAAGTCTTTATCCATGCACTAATTGCTTCTCAGCTCAGCAGCACCCCATAGGAACAATTACGCTCAACTCCAACACTCTCAGAAGGTGAAGGGGTCTCCTTTCTCTGCCACCATCCTTGGCAGGTTATTTATCTATAAGGCCAATTAAATATGTTCCAGTGTTCAAATGGACTCCAGGGATTTTTCTGTCTTCTGTATGTTTTATATTCCCATACCAAATGACTCCTTTTAATTTTCCAGCATGACCTCCTGCCCGCCGTTTTTCATAGTAGATAGTCTACTTGGCACCTGGAGCCAGATCTCTTGGATCACATTCCAGCTGTACTACTAACTTACTCTATAGGCTTGATCAACTCACCTAAACCCTTTGTCACAGTTACAGCTGGCTATAAAAAGAAGCTCAGATGGCATTTTAAAGAATTAATAAACTAAAATCAAGAGGATACTCTAGTGGGAGAAGTTCAATAGGCTGGAGGACAAAACAGTTTGAGCTGAACAGCTCAGGTGAGACACACTGGCAAGCCAGGATCACAGATTTATGTTTACAATTTTGCCCTTAGTTGCAAGGAGGACAGAGAAATATTGGGATGCATTGGTACACCTGACCAGTGCTGGCTCAGCAGCATCAGGGCTGAATGACTCCAGTCCCTCGAGCAGGCTTGTGCGTTTTGGTGTGCTCAGAGCCAGGTGCTTCTCCACTCCAGAGGGTCAGCTCTGCTAGTGGAGTGGGAGGGATGAAGAACCACAGATTACAAACCCTTTAGGTCTGCAGCTGCTAAGGATCCTTATTCCTCAGGCAACATGATTCCTAGGCTAACGCAGTTCTCCTTACACTCTTCAAGGGCAGTGAGGCCAAGAAGCGCTGCTGGTGAGCAGCTTACAGCAGCAGGCCTGTCAGCCCCCTCTGATCAGAGAGCAATGAACACCGGATGGGTGTACAGCTGAGTACGAATTAGGAGGGAAAAACTGCTACAACTCATCATGAGATGCTGGAGGAACCACAGATTGAAAAGACAGAGATACCAGGGTCACAACAGTGGTTTCAAAGCAGTGGAGAGAAATGTTTGCATTATCTCCTGTAATTCTGGGAACAAAGAGTTCTGGAGCAAACCAAAGGATTGGAGGAGGGAGAACTATTTGCCCCACAAAAGGAAAGATGTGTTTCCATCGCTCCACTGTGGCTAATAGAACCAGAATAGATGAGAACACGAGAAAAGTAAGTATACTGGTAGTCAAGTCCTACTGTGACCTGTGTAACCCACATTTGCAGTGATCAGCCTGAGGGGAAAAAAATCACCATCCATGCTTGTGGTCCTGGGAGCTTGCAGGAACAGAGGAGCAGCGGTAAGTCATAAACTCTCTTAGCAAAAAATTAACTTGCAGAACAAATTCATTCACAAATGCTAATGCCTGATGATTCAGGAGGGGCAAGGCTTGCAGCTAGAGCTAGTATCTCTTGAAAGACAAACAGGCACACTGACACAGTGATGGGGGAAAAATGGCAAAGCTTTTGGGAACCCACCCCTCCTTCATATCAGAAACTAAAGCAGAAAATCTGAGGGGCTTTGCAAAAAAAATCATCTTTCATAAACTGAAATGAGAACCAAGAGACATGGCTCAGCACAGACACTATGTGCTTATAGAGAAAGATTTTGAAAACTCTAGTTCAGGGCACAAAAAACTATTTTACAGCACCTTCTAATGCATCTTTAAAAATCAATGCACTAACAGAAAAAGGTAGTTTGTCCAGGACAAAAGAGCCCAGTCACATAAAGTACTTTGTGCTGCACTTTACAAACTCTGCAAATCAATAACAACTAACAGGCACAGCAATTAAAATGGATAAAATCCAGAGAGAGCGCTTCAGACTCCCCCACAGAGGAATCAACCCAAATCCTTATTCAGGAGAAAGGAGAAAGAACTTCAAAAACCTCACTGGAATCAGCAGTCAAAGATTATGAATTCATTGAAGGCAGAGCAAACAAACAAGAAGACAGCCAGCAACTTGGGGTGGGAGATCTGGGGAGGGGAGGTTTTGCCAACAGCTCCTTTTCGAGGTAAAGCTACAAAGGAGCCCGTAACGCAGCTCTGCTGCACAGAGCCCAGCTGCACACAGCATTCCTGTCCCCTCTGCTTTCACGGTGGCACCTGGGGCAGCAGGGGCACGGACTGGGATGCTGTGTGTCTGTCTGACACGGTTGCCTGAGCTGCACCCCTGGGGACCGCGCTGCGCCCAGCCCTGCTGTACCATTGGTATTATGCAGTAAATCTAGCACCAGGCAGCTATGGCACAAGTGACATAAAACTGTCATCATCTCAGCTTGTATTTGCACTCCCAACCCAGGAGTTTCACAGTACATCAAGTACAGGGAGTAAGTGGTATCATTTCCCTTTTTATAAATGCTTGGGCTTAAAGACCCTGGGCTGCAGTCTCTGCTGTGCTCTGACTTGCTGCTTTCCCCTCCCTTGAGCTCAGTGCAGGGTAGCTCCTTCTTCTGGCTCCTAGAGGAGCTTCAGCTACGGCAGCACTGTGATGCACCAGCCTTTACCTCTTAAACCCGCTAAATTAGCTCTGTTCATGGGGTTGGTTTGCTTCCAAGCCCAGAGCAAGCCCTGTCACCATCCGTGGTGGAGGGAACAGCGTGGGGCATGCCTGTGCTCTGTAGCCCACCAGCGCCTGCTGTCAGCGTGCTCCTCGGCCACGGACAGGGCAGGAGCAGCAGTCGTGGAGCCTCAGCCCCAAAATGCACACTAAGGACACCCTGTGCCCGTGGAGCATGCAGACGTAAAGCATTCCCCTCAACCTTCAGTCACATCTGGCCATCTCGCAGACCACATCTGCACTACGGAGTGTTGCTGACAATTTACATGGCCTCCAAGAGGGAAAAATTCACTCTCTACCTCCAGCTGCCATGGGCATTGGTGAAATGCCCAGGCTGGTGAGAACGATGCTCGCAAGCAGGGGGGCTGCTGGCCAGGCTCATGCATTGCAGGCGACTGGCCCTTGTGCTGTTCCAGGTGCCTGTGTCATGCCCATAGCAGTGGGGTCTATGTCACAGCTTTACGGTACAGATTGCACAGTGCACCTGAGTGCTGCAAATACTCACTTAAGAAAAACCCTCATGAACTGTGGTGCTGAGCAATGGCTAAGAGTTGCAGCTGGAAAAATCAGAACTGTAACCACTGTTTACTGAGTACAATACAAAACATGAGAAAAGACTAGCTGAAGGCATTATTGGCATAATCCACAGCAGGGCATTCTGCCACCATGAGAGGTGCCCATAGGTGAGTTACGGTGATCATTCACTCCAGCCATTAAAAATAAGACTGAAGTAGCTGTATGTGGGAGCATTCCTTCCTGCCTACATACAGGAAGAAAAGCAAGGAGAAATACTTGGTGTGTACAATCTAAGAGATAAGGCTGAAAGGTGGAGCAGAAATCAAGGAACCTGGAGTGTTTCACCCGCTTGATATTTAGCCTGTGTTACATGAGCCCCATCACTTCACTATACCATCACCAGCATTTGAAATAATGAGAGGCAGGGCTCTGCAGACCTTACCTCTGTGTAGCAGACTCTTGTTCAACCATCAGTTTCATATAAATTGACTAGAATAGGTGGGATGGGGAGCAAGTATGTGTGGGGAGAAGAACTAGTCTTAACATTTGTGTCAGTTGTAAAACATCTGGAAGCATGTAAAGAAAAGACACGGCAATGTAATATGCTACTATGTTGAAATATCATTAAGAATAATAGGGAGGAAATGCAGTAAAAATAGTCTAGAAATATATTCTAGATATTCTAGATAGTCTAGAATATATTCTTCTAGTCATCTGTTTGTTATCAGTGTCTTCATGTTGGTGAACCCACTCACTAGTTTTTGAAAAGCATGGTCTGCTTTTCAAAAGCGAACAGGTTGGAACTGACCTGGTGGTGATGCTGAGACTTGACTCGCTCCAGCTGTAGCCTGTGTTGCTCCTGCAGGCTTTCCATCTTGACACTGTACTCCTCCCGCAGCCGCTGCTCCAGCACCTGCAGCTCCTCCCGCTGCTGCCAGTGAAGCTTCCTCGCCTCCTCCTCAAAGCGCCTCTCCAGCTCCTCCTTCTCACTTTGCAGTTTCTTCCATCTGGCTGTATTGAGGGCTGAGGACACAATACCATACAGTCAGGGTCTGAGCTCCCTGGGAGCAAGCGGTGGCATCAGCTCTGTACAGCACTGAGCAAGTGGTTCTTTTCAGCGCTGGAGTTCCCATGAATCCCAGCAGTAAACAGGCTCTCACACTCTCTGCTCTGTCTCCCTTCCTCTGACACTTATACACATGAGCATTTATTTCAATAGAGGCACTGGCAGAGTCCTGCAATAGCCTGTGCAAAACTGGGATCTGGTTAAGTATAATAATAACAATAAAAAGCAGGGAACTCCATGGACATCCATCCGCCTGCAGGGATGTCCCCTTCTGGCCATCACAGTCTTGGATTCACAATCAAGTCTTTGGGGCTTCTATTTTGTCTTGGATGCTAGAAACAGCACATGAAACAATCACTTGACACAAAGCCTTTCATCTGGGATACAAGATTTTCCTTATCTCATTCGCTCAAGCCACGGCCTTGGCCATGGCTCCACTTGCAGTGACATATCAGGGAAGCAGAAGACCCCTGGGTTCTCAAGGTGCACCCTGCGCAGGTGTTATGCAGGGGGTGTGATCAGCCACTTGACTGGAAGAAGGAGATCTATCTCATGCATCCATCCCATTTCCCATCTGTTAGAAGCTGCTCACCCCATAGGCTTGTCTCTTATACCAGCTCCATCAAGGACCTCTTAAAACCTTAATGCACACTTGCTTAAATATTTTTATACTCAAGCCACTATCTTGTGTGCTTCATGGAATCAGAGAGCACCCAGGAAAGGCTGGTACCGAAGCCAATCAGACAGTGTGAATTTTTTACTCTTGTAAACCAACCCAGTGACCGTGTCTCTAAATTCACAAGCGTGTCTACAACTTGTTTCAGGAGGTGCAACTCCAGCAGTTCCAACACGTCAGGCATGTTCAGTCCATTTCACCATTTGATTCCTCCCCTCTGTCATTCCCTGGGTCCCAGAACAGCAATGTCAACAGAATACTCCTCAGCCTTTCACTTTGCCACTGAATGGCTGCAATCAATTCAGACACTGAAGGCTTGATAGAAGTTGGGCAAGGTCAGCCAGACTACATTTAGAGAGCAAGTTTGCTCATTTGCAACGACCTAACAGGTAAGAAGTGATTAAAATCATCATGACCATAACATTCAGAGCAACACTAGAGAAAAAGGTGTGTTTTAAACGGCACTGCTAGTCCTTCTTTCTGATTTAGACCCATAGCTGATTTAGAAACATGATGAGCTTTAGAATATACTATCTGTATCAGCCACTCATCCTTCCTTTGCCTTTCAAAATGCATGTGCCATGCACAGACATGCATGGTCTTGTAAATCAGTGTACTGGAAGCAGTTGTCTCTCTGGGTAGACAATTTCTGAATGTTTCAAAAACATACTTATCCTATGACTGCCATGCTATGTTTGCTTAATGTTTGCAGCAAAAAACGTGTTTCCCTGTCTCTCTCTACTCTGGTAGTCTTCTACCCATCAGACTAAGCTCTGCTCTGCGCTGGTGCAGCCTCACCTCAGGCACTGTGTGCAGGTCTGGGCACCACAGTACAAGAAGGACATGAAACTATTGGAGAGTGTCCAAAGGAGGTCCACAGAGATGGTGAAGGGTCTGGAGGGGAAGACGTATGAGGAGTGGCTGAGGTCACTTGGGTTGTTCAGCCCAGAGGAGAGGACATGAGGGGAGGCCTCATGGCTGCCTGCAGCTTCCTCACGAGGGGAGCGGAGGGGCAGGCACTGATCTCTGCTCTCTGGTGACAGCGACAGGACCCAAGGGAACGGCATGGAGCTGTGACAGGAGAGGGTCAGGCTGGGTATTAGGAAAAGGTTCTTCACTGAGAGGGTGGTCGGGCACTGGAACAGGCTCCCCAGGGCAGTGGTCACGGCACCGAGCCTGCCGGAGTTCCAGAAGCGTTTGGACAGTGCTCTCAGACGCATGGTCTGATTTTTGGGTGGTCCTGTGTAAAGCCAGGAGTTGCATCTGATGATCCTTGTGGGTCCCTGCCAGCTCAGGATATTCTATGATTCTATGATTAAACTAATTTTTTCAGGATAGCAACAATTTGTCTAAGTTGCCTGCTGCTGTGACGACAGCTCATGTCAGATGTATCCATGCAAGGTACTTTGGGTACCCAAGCTAACCATCCTCTTCTCCACATAGCTATTTTTCACCTTGTTTTGAGCTCTGCTTTCACACTTAGTATACAGTAATATCCAAACTTGCTCAGTATGTCTAGACAGATATCACTGCTGTGGTCCTGTTCTGATGCTGACATCTTCTGGAACGTTAAAATGGACACTGTGCCTCTTCCAGGCTCTCTGCTCCTTACAGAAAGAGAGAAAGTGAGGCTGAACTAGTCAGCTTAGCACTGCTGCAATGCACATAGAAAACTTTCCCACCTGCCTCATACCTGAACTGGAACAGCTGCGATGTATATGGTCATTAGCTGCAATGTCCTGTCTCTTGGTGGTCTGGATTATAGCTGTAAACCCTCTGCCTTTCTTTTGCTTTACTAGTTTTCCCTGGTGTGCAAAGCTACCACAGAGCTGGAGGACAAGGGGTAAAGCCTGCAGCTCTGGATTCAGAATAATTGAAACTTACTCAGGCTTTAAATTGGAGCTGTAATGAAACCCTTCTCTCTGCAGCCTCTCTAATGAGATTACCCAGTGCACAGGGTGGGCGGGCAATGAAGTGGCATGTTCTAACCAAAAGAAAGTCAATCTGAAACGTTTTCAGAACCTGAAATGCTTTCCGTAACCTGAAGTGCATAAGCGTTCACGCCTTGCAAATCAAACCCTGATGCAGGTGCAAAGCAGAGGAAAGGGCAAAGCAGGGAAAGTGTGTCTGCGTGGCACGTTTTTACATACCCCAAAATGCTAATGGAGGCGGACAATGAGGCCACTTCCCAGCAAATTTGCCCCACACTGGATATAAAACATCTTCAACCAGAAGGAGTGTTCCCTACCACAGTCTCCCAGAACTAGACCTTGTGTGTGAGGTGGTGAGGAAAGACTGAACCTTCTTAGACAGGAGATGGGCCCTCAGTCTGGGTCTGCTGGGACAAGAGGAGCATAAGGAGACACCCATGCAGCCATACACAAAGTCTGTGGCTTTCTTATCTGTTTTTGGAGCAGATAATGGCGTGGGAGAGCCTGCCATGCTAGAGCCAGCTTTTAACCAGACTGAATCACCTCCAGTAGGGAGGCCTGAACAGAAGACCCACTAATTTTGCTGGAAAACAGTGAATTTTGCTTTCAGATACTGGGATACGTGAGTTCCTCTTGTTGCAAAAAAAAAAAAAAAAATCACTAAGAAAAGTTATATCAATGCAATATCAGCACGGAAGAAAAGGCACAAGACAAGCAGAATGCAACTGCTATCAGCTGCTGTTGAGAAGTTACAGCTTGGTTTTCTTTTTCCTTCTCTGTAGGTATTTCAATTGCTGCCTAGACGCTGGAAATGACTCTAACAGAAAATGGCATTTCCCAGGGTGACAGCCGTGTTGGGTTACATGAGAGTGGCTGCCATTGCCTCCCTGCTCCTCGAGCTGCTCTTTTCTCTGCCTCATTACAGTGCGCAACAGATCAGCAAAACCCATTTCAGGCCAGGCTGGGAAGGTGAGGGAAAGGGAGATGTCACTAATGCACAAAACCAGCCTGAGCTGCAGCCCAGCCTCCCGGCATTCTGCAGGGTAAACCCCATGGGAACTGGGGGGCTGATGTCATGCGTACAGGGATTGTCTGCTTCTGACATGAGAAATGGGCTCTTCATCCAAAAGTGATAGCAAGCCATGCAGACTGTAGTCTTACTTCTGACCCTTAGCCACAGAGACGCAGACAAATCACAGAGCCCTCGCTCAGGTTGTCTCCTCTGACCAGGAGGCACATCCAGAAGGAGCTGGCACACAGGCTTTCAAACCTTTGCAGATTCAGACAGTACAAATTTTAAACTCGATGTCTGATTGTCTTCCATTCATCCAGGCATTTATGCATCTCCATGCCTCTCTCAACTCACTTCACATGTCATTTGTCTGACAGCAAAGGAACTCGTAATTCTGACATTTAATTTCCATTAGTTTGAGGAGAAACAGAAGGTGTTCAAAACCTCTTTATTCCAGGAGTCTCAGTGTTGCAGCTGAAAAGTGCTTATATTTATAATTTATAAAGATGGGCATCCTGAGTGTAGAACAATTGCTGGTAGTGTTTTTCTAGCCCTGTTATTTCTAGCAAAATACGTGAGCAAATATTATCGTAAAAAACAACAAGTCCTTCAGTGTTTTTAGAGCTGTGGATGCACACAGTCTATTCTGGGTCGAGAAGGGAGAAGCACTTTCCTATTTCACTGCATGTTGGTTTCAGATGAGGCATGTTGATTCACAGCTGTGCTAGAGGCAAAGGTGGATGGTGTTATCCGATCCTAAAAATCCCGCCTGGGTCCAGAAGGGTACAGGTCTCCACAGGCTGTGTTTTACACATGTGGACGTCTCAGATTCCCTAGTGCATCTCAAACAGCACTGGGCACCCATCTCTGGCCTAAATCTCCATTGCCCAAAATGGGCTTTGACACCAAGTTCACACGTAGCCTTTTAAAATTAGGTGAATAATTGCAGTTAGGGGGACAGTCCTGGACATTAGCCTGCCAAAGCTGGACCAGCCTCAGTGGGTGTTGTTCTCTCTTCAATGACTATACAGGGAACCTTGAGGACCAGCCTACACCAGACATCCAGCATTCCACTATGTGAAGCCAAATGAGATGGATTCTCATACACAAGCTCCATCACTGCTATTGCTTTAGCAGTTGTTTTATCTACCAAACAGAATTTCCTTAAAAATGCACTCTGACTCTTTTGAACAGTGGATCATATCTCACGGTTTCATTGCTTTGTATACCAGAATCCTGCAAACAGTTTCTGTTGAAGCAAAGAGACACTATGTGCTTTCAACAGTAGGCACATTCAGTGCCTAAATAATAATTCTGAATTAGAGCTGTGGTCTAAACAACTAAACATTGGACCAACCACCTGTATCAGCCCTGACTAGTCTAGCCTAGTTTTACTGATTCATCCAGACATTTGCATCTGTGAGTCTGACATGGTGAACATACACATGAGAAATCCAGAATTTCTGACCAACGCCTATGCAGTTCATCTGGAGTGATTATTTTTGAATTAATGACAGACTACTTATCAAAGTGACTGAGACAAGCCAGAACTACAACCTGGTTGTAGTCACAATAACTAAGTAGCTGGTTCACTCTACATTTTCCCTAAATTTTTACCTAGATTGCTTATGATTGCTGTTGTCAAGTAAATGACTGTTTCGTTCTTTATTTGCATAAAGCTTGGCAGAATAGATAAAATATTGTACAACATACAGATTCATCTGATAACGAGGACAACATAACCCTTCTATTATGCGAGTGGGTTACACGTCTCCACTAGCACCCAAAGCTTGCACTGCTTTAGAGAAAGCAACAAACTGCACTGACAAGAACTGCTGTCATGCACATGGCATTGGCCACCTCGCCTTGCTCGTTGATTTAAAAGTTTGTTTCACAAAATTTAATTTTTTAATTTTCTTCCAAAGGAAAGCAAACTGTCCAGCATTTTTTGACTTACACTAAGATCCATACACGTTCACCTTCCGTACGTATTGATACATACCAGGAAGTGTACTACTGATGAATTTTTTCACATCCTGCAGAATGCAATACCTGCATATGCTCACCTTTTTAGGCATAACTGCAGAATATCCTGTCAGTCTTTCTTAAAACACACTAAAAAAGCCTCAAGAACTTTTCAACTTGTATTCTGAGAAAAGAAGAAAATGTAAAACCATGAGACCACAACACTGCCTCAAAGCTTCCCCAGACTGACCCTGTGCAGGGTTTCTGTTAGCTTAACATACATACAAATGCTATAACAACAATCCGTAGGTGACTAATATTAATCTGAGTAAACTGCCCTGGAAGGGGTGGTAGCTCTCTGAGCAGGACCCACAGGAACCCCAAGAGGAGGCCCTGCTGCTTCAAGGGACGTAGCACTCGTCTTGCTGCTGGCATTCGCGGCTGCCGAAGTGAGCTGCCTCGTGCTCACATATTTGGCATGGAGAGGTTAGAATTGGTCTTTTCACATGCTTTGCATGTAACTTTTCAGTACTGCTGTTGTTCAAAGCCCTAAGATGTCCCCACTGGGAGTCCTTCTACCTGCGCATCTTGTGTCTCAAGCTTGTATGGAGATGACTACCTCAGATGGATCACCAGCCATCACGGTTGCTCCTGAACAGCCTCTGCTCAACGTCTTGCTGTCTCCCGGAGTGGTGGTTTGTTCTGGAGGAGGTGGCTAGTGATGGCTCCTCTCCAGTATAAACCCCCGCAGTACCAGTGAGAAAAGGACTACCTCACAACATCTTTCCTCTCTCTGAGAAAGAAAGCCCATACATGTCTAGTTCTCACCTCCCTTCTGAACCAGTATAGCTCACTGAGACCACAGGCTGCTTTTCTGGAGTATTTGGGGTTCCTACCAAAGCTGCCTCCATGTATTCCATCAGGACTCAGTTTTGTGCAGAGGTATCTAATGCTGCAAGCACAAGAGCAATGACAAGGGCAGGCAGTGCAGTGATCTCCTGTTAGCGAATATGCTGCTCTGTGACTCCTGAACAGGCAATCAGTCATAACCCTGGCAAAGTTCTCCAGCAAAAAACACCGATGATTTGTATTCACTTCAGCTGGGGGTGTAAATGGAAGCAGAGCTCTTCATCTCCAGCACTGTACCTCTCTTTCCTCCCCATGTTGCCACTAGTCACAAAAGCACTGGAGCAGATCAACCCTCTGCTCCCTGCTGTAAACCTGACGGGGAACACGAGTAAGTCCAACCCGCTGGAAAGAGGCACGGCTTTCAGATGAGAACTGGGAGAGCTTCGGATGTGCCCTGCCTAGAGAAAGCACCAGTGGAAGTAGCTCCTCTGTGAGAGCTGTGGCGATGCAGAGGATGGGTGAAGGCAGATATCAGGGTATAAATGGAAATGATGTTTTGCTATTGCCGCAGTATCCTTTGGCTAAGGGGACAATAAAGCTCTCTGTGAAATGACAATCAGCCAAAAAATTTCAGAGGGGGACAGCAGGGAGCATAACCTGTTGAGCACCAGAAAAGGGCTGTGCTCAGCTTTTCTGCAGTGGGTTGTCATGGGCAAAGCGAAGACAAAGCACAGCCCTCCCTGCCGGGAAGGATCTACAGCCCTGTGCTCCTCACAGGGGTTTGGCCTGAGCCACTCTTTGCTCACAAGGCACCCTCCCGCCTGGGGTCCCACATGCAGGGAAAGCTGAGAGGCCCTCCCTAGTCAGAGATGCAGCCAGCGGTGGTTGCACCATGTTGAGGTGGTGCTTGAGGTGTCCCCTGTCCTGACCATCCTCTCTCCAGGTGCCCTGCCTCCTCTCTGTTTGCCCTGAGGTAGATGAACCCAACATCACACCCATTCTCGGGAGATTTCAGCCCAAAAGAACTCAGCTTGTTGGCTGAATCCAGCACAAAAGCCTGTCTTCTCTCCCAAGAATTGCAATGCTTTACCCTCTCCCTGTCTCTCCTGCCTAGATCAGAAACCAAACAGGAAATGCGGCACATGAGGATACACAGGGAATACACAGACCGAATGGGACACATTGCATTTGCCGTCTTTCAACTGGGAAGAGACTTCAGAGAGTTAAATAAGCAAGTTTTGAGCTTGCTGACCTTCGGTTTGTAACTGGACAGCAAAACATTCAAATATATGTAAGTAAGCGATGCATTGCCAGTCACTGTGCACCACAGTGGTCCCAGGTTCTCACTCCTCATCACGCTGTGTTTTCCCCTTAGCACTGGTGGTGCATAGTTTGAGAACAGAAGCTGTGGATTTATGAAGAACCACTTGTCTACTAAAGATGATGCATGATGAGCTCCAGCGTGCACGGTGATGGACCTGTCTCCACAATAACAACGAGGTAAAATCACAGATCCCTGCAAGGCCACAAAACCCCTTGCCACCGGGCTTCAGAAGACACTTTGTCATGTGAATGCAGGTTCCCCGGGATCAGACCACAGGGAACAACTGCTTTTGTGTAAACTGAGAAAAGCACTTTTATTGTTACTTCGCTTTTGCTACTTACCAACTTCATCCCTGATCTTTGCAATCTCGACTCCTAACTTGTTTATTTTCACAAGGGCATTTTCTTTCTGTTTAAGGAAAAAAGAGAGAAAAATATATATAGTCCCCAGGTTTATCCCAGATAAGCACTTTCACATGTTCATTCAGTAAAGCAGATTAGATTGATTCCTTAGATTTTTTTGGGGTGGGTAGGGAGGATTTCGAACTCAGTTTTTAAACCAAGCTTAGGAGCCACCTCTCATTGGCCACAAATACCTCTGTTCTGTACGAATACATATACACAAACTTGTGCGCATAACGGCACAGAATGCACTAATTACTCCTATGTGTCTAAAAGTACATTTGCATTTGTCTACTATTTTTTATTCAATCTGTGAACCATTCATGGTTGGACTGCGTGTACAAGATGGTATTATTAATTCTTTTAGAACACTTTCATCTGCTTGTGCCTGCATCCACCACAGTAATACAGTAACATAGTGATATGCTCACACAGTTGAATTTGCAGAGCAGATTACTGTACTCACACCATTCTAGACATGGTGGGCATACCCTACGCATAGAGACACAACCACTGGCTTGATGCTCATGTTTATTTCCATATTTACTTCTGATATTCTATTGTCTGTAAAAGATAAGAGCTCCTTTCCTTGACCTGTCTCAAAAGAGATCTGAATACTTCAGGAATTAAAACATGATCTGGACAAAGGAAAAATAAAGCATATTTATGTTAACAATGCTAAGGTTTTATTACTGAAATGCGAGGACTTTGACAGTAGATATTTCATGATTGCTGTGAAAACTGACAAAGAAAAGCCTCAGGAAAATCTATAGGAGTTTGGTTTAATGCAATAAATCCCAGCTTATTGGTACAAGCATAAAGGCATTTGAAGTTCGAAAGTATCCTGAATCACATTAGGAAGAAGACAAAGGAAACTATCCTGCTAGCCATGTCACCAGTGATTAGAAAAACTAGATCAGGCTGCTATAAACATGTCCCAGTTAGAAAAGACAAGAATTGTTAAAGGACGCTACAGAAAAATCACATTCAAGAGACAAGGCAGTGTAGTAGCAAATAGAATTAAAAAGACTCCTAGAAAGTAAATCTTTTAGTAATAAGCAAACAAGACCAATAATAATCTAATGAAAGTGGAAAAAAAAAAAAGATTTCAGAGCCTAATGTTTCCCTTTATTTTTCCTGCATTTAACTTTAGCTCTGTTAAGAGAAATACAGAACTGCTTTGGTTTTAGTAATACCAGGAAACTGTAATCTGGAATTTAAAGTAATCCTTTACACAGCATCCTTTTTGGGATGATTTCTACCAGTCCCAAGGAACTCACTTTCCAGACAAGTTTGCTGTAAACCAAACGATTGGTGGAGCTGATCCAAGAGCCCCGGGTGCCTGAGGAGCACCAGGCTATGTGGGCGTCTTTCTTACCCAGATATGAGAAGCAGCCAGACATGCAGCACGGGGCTTCTCCAAAGAGCCAGCTCCATACACTGCTGACTAATGCACAGGGCATTGTGTGCCAGGACTGCAGAGTCTCCAGTATGCATTAGGCTCAGAATAAAATGCAGTGGTACTTTTTTTTGTTTGTTTGTTTGTTTTCCCCTGTAGTAAAAAAGCTGTGAAGAAATAAAAAGATCCAGCTAAAAATAGCCTGGCATGTTAAAAATCATAGCCCCTCGCACAGACTCCTAAAAGAGCAGTCTTACAGAGATAACATTTCCCCTTTTGGAGAATATCACTGCATCTGCCCATACTGTCTGGTTAGCTCACTGGAGTCATTTTAGGAAGTGTTCTTGACAGACTGCCAGGACCGGTGCCCTTGAAGGCATGTGCACACGGTTATGCTGGATATGGGACTTGCAGACGGGAAGCATCCACTCAAGTTACCAGCTCCAAGAATTTAAAACAATTTAGAGCAAGAAAGCTCTGTATAAATCATTGCCAGCACCTACAGATGAGCAGAACTCAATGGGATTGTTATTATTCTACTTACATGAAGAAAATGAAAAGCAAGTTCAAAAAAAAAAAGACATCCTAGTAAAAAAAAGAAGTTAAAATTTTGATCCCACATAAGAAATACTACAGGCTCCTTTTTTTACATTATCTTACATAAGGTTTGTCCTACCCTTGAGGATGCTTGGTGGTGAGTCGCTCTCCAGAAGAGCGGAGGGTCACCATGGTGCCAGCTTAAAAATGCTGTCCCGTAACGGACCCTCAAGCATGGACCCCACCCCAAAGGGACAGTGGGCCTCTTGGCTGCCTCCCGCCACGCTGGGGCTGTCTCTGGGGCTATCTCGAGCAGCTGGTGCAGGCACGGCTCAGGTGCCTTCGCTGTCATGTACCTTCCCTGCCCATACTTCTTGCGTTGTCTTTTATTTTGGTCAGAGCTTTCTGACTGCTCTTCTGGACCTCCTGATGGGAGGTCAGATGTGTGAGGGGTGCCCTCAGTGCCAAGTTTTATTGCAGTGCCACTTTCTCAGAGGGTTCTTTTACAGAACGATGGCACATTATTCTTTATTTTCCTCTTCTGCGAGACAGGCAAGCAGTAGTTTTGGCTAATCATTGTATCAGCCTCATGGTCTCCTGGATGTGCAGTGAACTTAAAAATCGCTGACACTTTCTGTTACTGTAACCTGCTTTGTCACTGTAAAGTGATAGGTTTTGAGTGCACATGTTCCTGGAACCAATGTCAACACGACACTAATACAAAATGAAAAAGCCTGTCCTTGTTATCATCAGTGGGACTCCAGCACTCCAGTGTCAGTGCAGCCAGGAAACTGGAATGCCAGTGCTTCGGACACCAAATGTTACAATAAAGCAAAGCTGGATCTGATATGGAAACAAAAAGCTATCAGGTCCAATGCAGAGATTCATAGGGGTCCACTGTCAAACCATCAAAACAATTAGGAAATTCACAAGCACACAAGGTAAAGTCAGCCAAAACAAATGTGCAAGAAACAAAATTAGCAGGACATCTCATTGAATTAATCAATCTTCATTAATATTTCTCCCAACAGAGTATTGGAAAGAGCAGGCAGAGCAGGCAGGAACCTTTCTGCCTTCCCACGAGTTCTGTGCCTAACAGGCTCAGCATATCTATGGAGCTCTGCAGCCGCCCAACACCAGGCCACCAGTTGGAGTCGAGCTGCTGAGAGCGACTGCAGGCCAAATCCAACCTAGGTTTAAAAAGGCTCAGCCACCACTCTAGTGACACAGCTATTTCCAGCGGGTGAGAAGGCCACAGACACTATAAGGAAATTGTGCAACTATCCAGTTTTTCACTGCAGCAGCTAAATGGCAGGCAAGAAAAAATTGCTCTGATCTGACTCAGGATTTTTTTTTTCCAAAATGTGAAAGCAAGACTGTTTTTTGTACAAAGCAAAACATTGCTTTTATTTTTCAGGTACTTTTATTTTTCAGGTACTTTTAATGAATGATGGATTTAATTATTGCTTGGAAGACCTACGAGAAAAATCTTCCATTGGCTCTATCCCAAGTCATGACTCTGATACTGAAGTACTTTTCATAAAACAAAATCACTCTCACGACGGAGATGAAGGAAAACTTATTTCTGCAGTCTACGACACAATGGTTAAGTCTTGTGTCTAGAACATGTCCCATCTCCTCAGTCAGAAAGAAAAATAGAACAGAATAAGTAGAATGATGTGTTTGCTCTGGGCTTAAACTGAAACTGCTGAATAAAAGCCGCAGTAACAACTCTTTTTCCCATCATAAGCTTTAAAGCACACAGACCTCCCAATATTTCTCCCGTGAAAGACTCAGCAATGGACTACATTTCAGCAAACAAAACAGACACTGAAACTGGTACTTATGTATTCTCGATTTAATTTAAAACTCCCTGAGGACAGACTGAGATAGGACTTCACCTGGTGCAACACCCAAGCAGCTGCAGGAAAACTGGCAGGCAGGGAGGAGGAATTAGTCCAATTAAATGACAGTGGCCACAACATGGCAGTGTAGTTCAGAAAACAAAACAAAACAAAACAAAACAAAAACAAAAACAAACAAACAAAAAAACAACCGAACGTGCAGGATTTAGATATAACTGCCTGTGAGGACCTGGAAAAATAATTTTGTAAAGGATGCCCGAGGATGGGCAAGCTCCTGCTGACAGCTAGACATCCTTGAGGAGACATCATCAGGGACACAGGTCAAGGTTTTTCTTTGCACCAGGACTAACTGTGGGATAGACAGGCAGAGTTCAGGTTTGCCTTAGTCTCTCCTGAGAACTGCAAACCACCTGAGAGACACTAATTCATGAGAAATGCTAATTAATTAAACCTCCAAGTACTTTTTAACAATAGGTAAGCGATAGTAGGTCTGTTTCACAAATGGCACAGATTAGGCTGGGAGGATCAGAAAGTTGCCCAGCCCCATGTAGGAAGTCGATTGCAGCTAGGGAGTTAACACAGTAGCCTGGAGTTACATCCCCAAGTCATCACATTTCTCCTCCCTGCTAACTACCACACCTGCAGTATGCTACATTCTGAGGCCCAAATATATGTACAGTATGCCCACACACATTTCCTAGTTCCCTACAATACTGCCTAAAAACTGCTGCGTACAGATGCTCCGTGACACTTGTTATTAAAACTGCTCCTTCAGAATAGCTGATCTGTATCCAGTGCTTTCAAAATATTAAAAAAAAAAAAAAGACGCTGACCTGCAAAGGGTGCTTAGTCACTGTTGTGCTTTATTCGGAGTTCCCTGGGGGCAGGCCGTATATTATCATTGGAAAGAAAAGCATATACATTGGGAATTCTCTTGTACCAGTAAATATTTCAGATGATACTTGTAGAAGCAAAAACTGACTCCCATCGCAGCCGGTGTTCACAGTGATCTGCAGCCTTCCTTCCAAAAAGGGGTGCTGTTTCAATCACGCTGCATATCAGGTAATCCTCCCCCATAATTTTCTTTTGTTTAAAGCTTACAGGCAGAGCTGACCACCGAGGTATCCCCCAGTGACTGTACTTTAACAAGTTTCACATTAAGCCATACCTTTTCCTTAACCTGGCTAACGGCCTATCTCAAGCTACAGTTAAACACGTTATTAGGTAAGTGGGAGACAATGTCAGCTTTTAATTAGACCGAGTAGATGAATATTCTAAAAAGCCAAACTAACGAAATATACTGCACAAGGATGTGTTTCTGCCAAGATATTTTCCATCAAGCAAATTAAATGCACATGCTCATTCTCTCTGTCTTCTGTACGTACCTAACATCCAGCCAAATGCTCAGAAAAACAGCATGAAAAGCTATGTGTTAGAATTGTCCTGCAACTTGTCTCCCACGCCTGCTAGTCTCCTGCTACCTGTAGCTACGTTTTTGCCTCTGTACTGACGCTTGTTACGGGACCCGTTCTGATGCCTGGGAATTTTCTTGTTTTAGATTCACCTTGACAAAAAAAAAAAAACCACGTAGTTTTGCCTCATTTCGCTTCCAGATCGGATTTCCAACACGTCAGAAAGGAGGAACATTAGAGAGGTAAAACCTTAGGGAGCTAGAGCCTTCAAACTTTAAAACTCTGTGCAAGTTTCTACCAGAACTCGTGCTCCGCAGGTTTACTAAAAACGCACGAAAAGCCTAACGAGCAACCCAGGCGGCTGCTACGGCAGGACCCGTCAGCACCAAAACCTTCCCCCCGCGCGAAAACCCCGGCTCTGGCACTCGCACCGCCGGGCGAAGGGATGCAAGGCACCGCAGCGCAGGTGGAAGCCGCAGGCGAACGGGGGCTCGGCGCGGCGCCCAGGGCGAGCATCGCCCCCTCCCCACCACCCTCCCCCTTCAAGGGTAAAAACAGGCAACGGTACCGTCTCGTCCTCGCCCCGAGCGCAGGAAAGGCCCGCGGAGCAGCAC
>VXAL01013195.1:0-24037 GCA_013399475.1 Chauna torquata | reverse complement strand
CCCGGGGGTGTCCCCCCCGCCCCGGCTGTGCCCGGAGCGGGAGCTGCTCCCCCTCTAAGCCAGGACTCGTTCCGAAGTCGCTTGTTTAAACGCCGAGGAAGATCGCTGCCCTCCGGACCTCTGTGGCTGCTTATGACTGCAAAAGCGCAGACCTCTGCAATGTGCAGAGAGTTTTGTAATGCTCAAGGATTTTTTTTTTTTTTCAGAGAAACGCCTTAAAAATGTGGATATTAATGATCAGTTGCATAAGCAAGACAGAAACACTGAAGCTGGGCAGCCCGTTTCAGAGAATCCGAATTAAAAAACAACTTAGGTTATGTGATAAAAATTCACTGCACACCCACAGAAGAGCACAGAGTGGGGGAGCCCAAATAATGTCCTGTCCCGGCTCCTCAGGCCCATCCCAGGAGCCATCAGCCCACCAGAGGCCCAGCTTCACAGAGGAGCACAGGGGCACCACAGTGGGCAGGAACCCAAGGCAAGGACTTGAGGAATGAACACCTTTTCCAGGCCCCTCCCTGAGTGTCCTGGGAGAGCCTCAGCATCCCAGTGTCCAGCGTGAAATGCATCAGAAGTGACCAGGAGATACTATCTGGAACTGAGGGGCTCAGTGTCTGTGTGCATGTGCCCACCAGGAATACATTTTCTTGGTTGGCCATGGGCCATGGAGCTCCAGCAGAAGTTACAGAATATCACGGAAAAGTAAATTTAAAAAATAAATTTTAAATCTCACTCAGCATACATGCTCGTCCAAGATCTAACTTCTCTTTACAGCACATGGAAATCAATTTGGCTGGCTACTGAACAGCTACAGAGTAGAAGTAAAAAGAGATTTCCGTATACAGTGAAATCATTTCATCCTCACTGTAGGAACTTTTTTTTTTTTTTTTTTTTTTTTTTTTTTCNTTTTTTTTTTTTTTTGCCACATGACCTAAAATCTGTGATTTGGATCTTTTTCAGTCTAAATCCTGACTGGAAGCCTTTTAACTGCCACAGCAAACTAATGGTACATGTCTGTCAAGGGGAGAGTCACAACACCATGCTTGTCAAGCTGGATGATATTTAGGGCTATACCAAAATAAAACACTGTGAAGTCCGAGGTCATAATCTTAGGCACAATTAACAGGAATTTCAAAAGGAAGATGGAGACTCATCAGCTGGAAATAACAGCAAAAGAGAAGGACTGTCCTGCTTATTCAATCATAGGATGACTATGACCAACATCTACGATACAGCTCTGAATAAAGCGAATACAAGCCTACGTTGTAGGAAAGAGAGACGAGGGAAGTTTAAATGCTTTATGGAAAGCCCCAGTGAGATCTCACCTAGAACTGCACACAGTCCTGGTCACCCGTGTTTTGGGGCTATTATGTCTGACCTGGGAAACATGCAGCATATACCACTGTGGGGTGCCATGTAAGTACACATATCTGCTTCTGCCTAAGAAAACAATCGTAAAGTTTTAAAATGGCAGTTTTCTATAAACACATCATGGAGATGAACATTAGCAGAGGGAGAAGTACTTCAAGGTCAAAACAAATGTGCATAAGAATAAAAGGGTGTGAGCTCAGAAATACAGGTCTTCCAGTCGCAAGAGGTTCTGGAGCAGTCTTCCCTCAGCTACAGAGGAGAAGATAACTACTTTTAAGCTAAAATTTGATCATTTTAGGGAAAAGATTATAGAATTCGGTTGTTCACAATGGCAAGGGACTGTATTTGATGACCTAGAATGAATTTTTCTAGTCTTATGTTCCTGCCCATGCAATACTGCTTGTCTGTGCCTCGTCACCAGTATATTGCTACACATCCATTCATCTTGCTGATGTTCCACACCCCAAATGTGAGTGTGCCTCTGCTAAACTGCTTTGCATGCTTTGCAGATCCCAGCAGATTTGATTCACATTGTCCTTCAAGGCAGCAAGGACAGGTCTGTGGATAAGACAGAGACCAACATGGACTGGGGAAACCTGGGCTGTTCATTAAAACCCCCTTTACATGTAAGTTGTTGTTCTGTTACCTTGTTGGAAATAGAAATTGTGGCAATAAGGGACATGGTTTAGTGATGCGACTTGGTAGGTCAGGTTGATGGTAGGACTTGGTGATCTGGAAGGTCTTTTCCAACCTAGATGATTCTATGGTTCTATGAAAACACAGACAGGCCCCACAAAGAGAGGTGTTCCTTTTTATCGATAGAATTAGCCATAGGGATATTAAAATTACATTTGAAAACATCAAAATAGTAGCACTCAACAAGCTACTTAACAGGATATATTTTACAAGGTACTACATTTATTGACTTCAGTGGAAACAACAAAATGTAGTTAGCATCTCATAGGGTACAGCTCCTGGGTAATTAAAGCCCAAGGAGGACATCTATATTTTGTTAAACGTCGCAGGGGAACTGTTTCATCTGTAAACAACCTGTTTTAATTGTAAAAATGCCCCATGAGTATAATTTTTTTTCTATACTGACAGAATCAATGCTTTCCTCTATGATGGGCATAATACAATGCCTATTTACTGTTCAAACAATTCCAGTATTTTACGTCTATACAAATTAAATTGGGAGAGATAGGGTTTATTTAGCCATTTTTGTATAATTTACTAAGATTCCCGAATGGAGCACATTATTCTTTAAAATTCCATAATGGCCTTTATATATCAGTCCATAGACTCTGTTATGTAGAGGATAAACAATAAATCATTTAATCAGGGTACTAAATGTTTCTGGTCCCCAATGCCCTAAAATATCATCTAAACAAAGATTTAAATCTGAAGATTAACTTTTTAGCCCAAGATTAGTTACCAAATGAGTACTACAAAAACGTCAGTAAAGAGCCCATTAGTCTGATGCTTTATACCCAGCAGAAAACAAACAATGGCAATCTCATGAGATAATTTATTGTTATGAATTTTCTATCCTGGACAGAAGTAGACCCCAATTCCGTCCAAGATCAGGTTTAAATCAATTCCTTAACTAATCTATAGATATCTTCCAACACCAAAATATTTCACTATAATTAGAAAATTTGACAGCTTCTATTTTTAGTTCTGTATATATGTCCTGTATTTTAAATAATGGTAATATATGGAACACATAAATAGTATACATACACACAATATATTTTTTCCTACTCCTTTTTAACATGTTCTGCAGTATACATTCCAAAGAAAAAAACAGTGTATTTTACCAAATGAACTGATTTCACTGGCAAAAGATCAAGCTGAATTCTCCAGTGAAAGCACAGCCCGCAGGATATTACACGTCCCACTCTACCAACTACTTCAAAGCAAACCTTCACTAAGATGAAGGATGGATGTGAAGCTCCCAGGAGGCCAGACTGGAGAGTCCAGCTTCATGGCCATGAATCTGGCACTCAGGAAGTGGGTTCAGACGATGGGTAGTGACTGAGCCCCTGCCTCTGGAACAACACCCTGTTCACACCTACCACTTCCTTCAAAACAGTGGGTTCCTGCTCTACCATCAGACCTATCATCTTGTGCTGATGCCCATTAAGCAGCCATGAACATAGGCACGGGGCAGTCGGGAATCCTTTTTCTCAGGTTTAAAATTACTGAAGGTTCAGAGGGTTTGCATAGCACCACAATTCACACAGGCACACACCTAAAGTAGGATACTTGAAGGTGTTGTGAAGAAAATTGACTGTGAACCTGTAATACACATAGCTCCTAACTTTGCATAGGTATATGTGCCTGTATATATGTACTTACATAAATAGCACAGAACTGTATGCATAGTTATAAATAAACATGCACGTATCCAGTTTTTTGCTATGTCTACACTCATAAGGATAAAAGAGAGACTACAGAACTCTGCATTTAAACGTGTTTTATATTTAGTTTTGTATGTACTCTCTATTTATTTCCATGCTGAGAAGCCCAACACATATGAGTGAATTCATCCCCACAGTTCCCATGCGTACAAAGCAAACGGGGCTCTTACCCCATTGCCAGGGCAATTTGCCAGCGTCACTGAGGGAACTTCCATCCCCAGAAGGATTAAACCCCAGAGCCCTCAGTCGCACCCCAACGCCTGAGCACAGTGGACCAGCCTCCACCACTGCCAAAGGCCTCTCTGCCCTACATCCAGCCTTCTTCTGGCCAAACAGCACAGCTGAGAATGATGTGGTGCTTGACAGGGACTGCTCTCTATTACAGGTCTTCATATGTGAGCCAGAACATTAAATAAAGTATGTAAAAAGTCTGCAGGCAGCCTATAATGATGCACACCATGGGTGCAAACAGTGATACAAGCAATGAAAATCTTAATTGCAAACATAACTTTCCAAACGTGCAGTCGTGTTAGCACAAAGCCTGTGATAAAATCACTGCTACGATAACAGCTCCAGGCAAACAGGTAGATCTTCTTAGTGTTCCTCTAATAAGCAACTTGGTTATCTTTATAATTAACGTGCGCTGCTTATGTTACGGCAAGGGCCAGAGGCTTTAGCTAGAGGCAGACCCTTATTGTGTTGGGCACTGCAACATAAAAAGATTCAAGCAACACCAAATTTTGTGGATATCAGAGACCAAATTCCTTGGAAACCATGGGGAACAACACAAGTAAGGAGCAGAGTGCTGGGGAAAAGAAATAAGGATCAGAGCCTGACCCCCTTCCTTGCTCTCTTGCCCTCCTTCCCGGGGTGCCAGCGGTGGCAGTGGCACCGCAGGATGCCAGGGTAACACGGCTCGGCATGACCCGAGGGAGGCGGCACGATGCACATCAGGAGAGCACAGGAGGTAAGAACAGTCCGACGGTAGCGGCTGCTGGGGAAGCTGAACATACAGAGCGCTGTAAAGCTACGAGGTGGGGCAGCGCGAACCTGCTGTGGCACGAGAGAAAAATGCAGGGGCTGGAGAGGGCCATGGGGTGAAGGGACGCGATCTCAGCAGCAACGTCTGGGTGGGCTGTAGGGCGTGCATTCGCTGCTGTCTGTGGCGATTCTCTCACCGTCCTGGGTCTGCTGTTTGGACAATAACTCTGGTCACCAGGCACTCTGAGTTTCAGTTCTGGGGTAATTTTACCATGGAGATATTCAGGGCAAGATTCACAAAATGTCTTCTGCTTCTTCCCGTCATGCAGTAGAGATGGTGAGCTGTTCCCCAAGGCACAATTAGCTGCTGGTTCAAGTGGTCTGCAAAGTGAGAACTGGGATGTACTGAGAAACCTGAGAGTTGTGCTAAACCAACACGAACGTACAGGACCATGGGGATAATTGCAAGGCTGTGTGCAAAGCTGGTCCTAGACTCTCTCTGGTCCAATATCTGTGTCTGACCACAGCAAGCATGCAATGTGTCAGAAGTTACAAGCAACCCAAACCAACAGTAGAAAGATGGGTTCTCTTATATGCACTGTGTGACTCTGTTACGCTTATGGGTGTTTAAATAAGGCGGTGAGGCTACAATATGAAACCCAGAAAGCCTGATTTTCACACCAGATTGCAACTCCACTGACTTCAGCATCTGCTTTTTATCTGAATGTGGCAAGCAAGACCTTAAGGATGTGTGTTGCTGTGTTAGAGAGAGCCTTTCTTTGCTGCCAGTGCTGTGGGCAATCATTATTTCTAAAATGAGAAACATATACACACAGCTTTGGATTCTTAACTATTGGCACCTGACGACTCCCTACTTCAGGCAGGTTGGCTGCCCTTCCTAGGAGAGACAGAGTGCTTTCCCTGGATTTCCACAGTGCCAGTCTGCAAAGGTTTGGCAAGCACAATTTGCTGTGAAGATGGAGATTCATGGAGTAAGACGAGAATGAAAAACAGAGGCAAAGTTTTGAGAAAAAGCTCTGTTACATTTACTGTATCCGAAGGGACATAATGGGAGTAACACAGTATTATGTGTGTCACTGAGCAGGAGAATCCTTAAGCGAACTCCGTATTATCCATCTTTTATGAAGCACTGGAAATGACTGCTGAGAAGCATACCATGAGAAACAAACATTTAACTTAAGCTGAATAGAAAACAGTCTGAGGACAAGAGCTGGAAAAGACATTCCAGAGGACCTCAAGGGACATGGAGGTGTTTTTTTTTTTTTTTGCAAGAGGACTGCCAGCTCTGGAAATAGGTTGGTAGGACAGTATTAGTGGTTATGGCAATACACATAGGAAACTACGAGAAAGCTGAAGGAGACAGTGGTTAGAAGTGAAGACCAAGAATATTGAAGACAACACCATAGGGATATGGAGACAGAGAATGGGGAGAGAAGGCTGAGGTGCGGAACCACAGAATCACAGAATGGTTTGGGTTGGAAGGGACCTTAAAGGCCACCTCGTTCCAACCCCCCTGCCTTGGGCAGGGACACCTCTCAGCAGACCAGGCTGCCCAAAGCCCCATCCAGCCTGGCCTTGGGCACTTCCAGGGATGGGGCATCCACAGCTTCTCTGGGCAACCTGTCCCAGTGCCTCACCACCCTCCTAGTGAAGAATTTCTTCCTAATATCTAATCTAAACCTACCCTCTTTTAGTTTAAAGGTGTTACCCCTTGTCTTGTCACTACACTCACTGACAGAGAGTCCCTCCCCAGCTTTCCTGTAGGCCCCCTTTAGGTACTGGAAGGTATCCCCAGAGCCTTCTCATCTCTAGGCAGAACAACTCTCTTGGTCTGTTTTCACAGGAGAGTTGAATACCACAAGTTGAAAAACTGCTTCCCTTGGAAAAGAAACCAAAGCATGGACTGAAATAAAAGACGAAACAGAAGAGGAATGAAAAATCATTCTGAAGACAGCATTGCAGAGGACAAAGGGCTATGCAGCAGAGAACCGAGACAGGGAACAGGAGACTGCAGGAATGAGGAGATAAGGAGAGACGTGAAGGTCAGATTCAGATGACCTTGTGTATAATCGAGACACCACAACTTCTGTGATGCCTCAACTCTAGAGGGTGACGGAGAAGTCAGGCTATCAAAAACTGCCACCACCCGTCATTCTCTGCAGTCGGCAGTGAGAGGTGATCATGACACTGACATCGCGAGCCTCCAGAGGATGATGTGAGGAGAAGCCTGGTGTGGCATTCAGCAGGGGCCAGGGCTTTGTCTAAGGCAGTGCCAGGGTAGGGTAGAACAAAGCTATTCCAGTAATGCATTTTGAACAAGAGGCTCAGAAGATTGTCAAGTGGCATGCCACGAATTATCGTTCAAAACAAAGATGGCCAGCAAGGCTGGGAGAAAGAAGATTCAGCACTGCCTACGTGATTACAGCAGCCTGTTTTTTTTTTTTTATGTACTCTTTTCAAACACTGCTAGTTATACACTGTGTGACAGGACATGCAGGTGGACTTTCTCAGAATCTTTATATCTACAAGGGAAAAGTTGAGAATGTCAGAATTGCAGTCAACTGGGGAGACTGAATTTATTTTACAACAAGCCGAGCATGGGCCTCAAAGCACGCAGGCCATTGCTAAAGGTATTATCACTATGGTTAATTTTTGAACGTCTGCAGGCAGCATAATTTGGAAACAGTTTCACCTAATCTTAAATGCTCTTTCAAAGCCCAGACTGATAGTCACCTTGTATTTCTGTGAGTGCTTGAAACCAATAAAAATGAGTGTTCTTGTCAGAGGAGGTGATTTCATCCTCTCCTCCCTTTCCTGGTCACTTCATCTGCCCTTGCTTCCTCCCCTTCCTTCCTTATGGCCACAAAAGTGTTTGGGCAGAAATCAGACAGGGGTTAAAACTAAACCAACAAGAAAGTGGGGAAGTGGGGAAGAGACAACCTCCCTAGCACAGGACCTGCTTCTCCGGGCCAAAACCATTTGTGGAGCTGGCACGGCAGCATCCCTGCTCTGCTGACCTCTTCCCTGTTAGAGGTGTATTACAAATTTTCTTTGATGCAGTTCTGTTGTTAGTAATACTGTTCACCATGTTGGTCACACATGTAATACATTATTTTTCCAGGTAGGTCTGTTGTTTTTACTCTTACCTAACTTCAAAAAATAATATAATAATAACAACAACAACAACATGGAAAATGAAATACAGCGATTTGGGGATTTCTGAACATATGGGCAGTCAGTCATGAATTTCAGCTAGACGATTCAGCTAGAGCTGAAGGTCATGCCAGATGTCTCTGGAACAGCATTTTCCCTTGGATTTACAGTAAGGTTTCACATTTTGTGTATTACTCAGTACCATGAGGTTTTAATGATCCTTGGGCAACTTATATGGAAGGAAACATTTTTAATATAGTTTTTCAATTATATAACTACACTATTGTATATCTGGGAGAATAGAATGTTTACTCTAGAATTTAACAAATTAACATGGACTACATAGTCTCTGTTTCTCAAGTGAGAGCCCAGCCAGCTGACTCAATTTTTAATTCACTTCTCATATGAAAAGAATGTGAGGATCTACACAGAATTCTTTCAGAGTTTTGTTATTTCTGCTAGTATAGCCTTACATTTATTTTTATGGCAGTAGCTTGTAAGGCCATGGATTAAAATGCACCAGAGAACAATAGTTTATTACTGTGTTTTCTAGTTCTTGATGTCTGAAGCAGTGCAAAGTGAGCATTTGCTACAAATATCCAATCAACTAGCTCTTGCTGACAAGGAATGCATTTTTCCTCATATGAAATGTCACTTACCCACCAAAATCACAAGGAACTGAAACAAATGTGTAATTTTATTGAACTCCTCACCTGCCCTCTGCCCAGGAATACACAAGCCCCAGACTGAATTCCAAACCTCTGAGTAGCTGGAAGCAGATGGCCATTTTCTTAAATCAGCTTTGCAGAGAAATGTTCCCTTCTTTTCCCAACAAACTGGGAATCTCCTCTTCTGTCATCCACCACCGAGTTACTCTGGCCCAAAGCCAATAACAGCTTCAAGCTGCCGCATTTTGAGGCTGAGCAGAGCAAGGGACAAGTGCTGACATCCTGCGACAGCAATGTCAGCAGCAAAAATTCCAGCAGCTTCGCATGGACCAAGGTTTTTCTTACTGGGAAAAGAAGATTCCCCACGGTGTTCTGCTGAGAGGAACACCACATACACCATAACAATGAGAATCCAATACATCAGATGTGGGCTTGGGACTTTTTTATGCAAAGAAAACCTAACTCAATTTTTAGAACTCGTTTTAAAAATGCATCTTATATACTAATTTCTCTGTCTCCAGCATCTGTGTAGTTATAGCTGTTTTAAAGATGAAATCATAATAAACACTTCTCAAATCAAAAAAAAAACAACACCATCTTCTGAAATTTTTTCTCTTATGCGTGAGAAGTGCTGGAATGCAAGCATACTGTTTTAAGTGATCAAAAGAGTAGCTACCTTGTGGTCTGCGAGCTGAATGTGTGGCTACCTATCTGCTAAAATCTGTAACCACAATCCATATGGGATGCAACGGGGATATGAAATTGCACCTACAAAATTAAAGATCAAATCAGAGCTTTGCTAATAAAGAAAGCGTTCCTTTTCTGACTCCATATCTGTACAAAATCTTTTTGAGATGTGGCACACAGTCTCGAAGGGCTTAAAGGTGGAAATTGTACTTATAGTCTACCTGTATTTTCAAGCCTTGGTTTGTACTGGAGTAACCTCACATCTGCCAGGAATTTTCAGCAACAGGGAAAATTCCACTACATTGCTGCAAAGCCCCTGTTGTGCATCAGCTCAAAATGCGTCTGCTGATGGATCTACAGAAGAAGACTTATGATATTTACATTCTCACCTCCTGGTACTGCAGCAGTAATTTTGGAGAGACAGAGAATTAAATCAGCAGAAGTTTCTAACTTAGGAACACGCAGCGGTGAGGGAACACAGTAAATAATATTCTGAAGTCTTTCTGCAAATGACATTTAAAAATACCTTTGAGGGCAGGGGAAAGAAGACAGATTTTTTTTTTTTTTTTTTTAATACTCCCAAGGCCTAGTAACTTCCAGTACTTTGTTTTAACTAAAGATGGGTGAAATTCTATTTTACATGCAACAAAAGATATTCTAAGTCCATGGGAAAGAACTTCAAACATTACAACCATATGCATGGCACCTACACAAATACATGGCACTTATTCAACTGTTCCATGTTTATTTTAAAATTAATCACTGTCATGTGTTTAGAGCCACTGCTCTGAGTATGCTATGTTCCTTTACAGTGTGTTTGTTTTTAAAAACACCATCTAGCAAAAGGTGAAAGCAAGAACATCAGGGTAAATATCTGCAACCTTGTGCCAAATCCAGAGGTGATCCTTGTCTCTTTATAGTCAAAGCAGAAAGAAACCCTGAAGTGTATTTCTTTTGACACAAGGATCCCATCAGAAACCCAGACAGCCAGGGACAATATCCATTGGATCCTGAGCATTGACTTCCTACTTTCCAGGACAGAATAACTCTGCAGACACCTACACGTATTAAGCATCTTTCCGTAGCCTGCCAGTTACCTGGGGGCCGTCCCTGCCGCAGCATGCTCTGAGTGCCTCTCTGGGCACTCTGCCGAGGGGAGTCGAGGGGCTTTGCCTCCTGCCTGAAGGCCTGCCTTGGTGCTTATCTCCTGCCCGGAGTTTAATGTGCAGCAGCTTAAAGCAGGCAGCTCAACATGACACAGGTTCTTCCACGAAGCTCCAAAAGGCATGTCCAGAAATACAGCCAACTTCAGCTGCCGTAGGGCTCACTACTTGCTTAAAGTCACTTGGTCAGGCTGATCCCCTGGGCTCAGGCTTGGGCTGAGCGATGCGACCAACATGGGTACAGGAAGAACATCCCATGTGCCAGCCAACACAGTACTCTGGATTAAGGGAAAAAAACACTTTGCTCTGGTTTTGCTCCCTGCACAGAACAAAAGAGTCATGGGTCCAAGAGGGGCCTCCTGCAGTGCACAGCCAAGGGCTTGGGGCACCACACCTCGGAAGTATGAAGGCATCTCCCCAGGAACAGGCTCTCCAGGGAAGTGATCATGGCCCAAGCCCGACGGTGTTCAAGAAACATTTGGACAATGCTTTTAGATAAATGGTTTAACTCTTAGGTTGACCTTGGCCCCCAGCCTCCCTTCTTATTTTAGCAGCAGTATTCAATATATGCAATTACACAGCATAGTCCTTGTTCATGTCTCGCCAAACAGAATTCTGTGCACTATATATGCTTTTATATACCAAGGTCCCTTTTCTAAGTGTAGTAAGCAACCAAAAAAATGAAGAAATACAGCTTATTTTTCCCCACAGATGAAATCAGAGCGGGATAATAAGAATTGCTGTGCAGGCTGTTTGCCCCAGAGGAAGCCATCAGCCCAGGGATGCTGCCCAGGACACGTACTACTGCTTGCATCTGCAGCACACACTGTGCTGTAGGACACACCGCCAAGGGCAGGCCCACAGTGTGGCGAGACAAACTTGTGTGGGATGTAAAATACTAATCACATCAGACTGGGGTAAATGAACGTAAGCAGTGGAAATATCCCTGTCTGCAGCAGGGAAACTGTGCTCCTTGTACTCTCTTCTACAGCTCGTACTGAGGCAGGCACCACAGCCCCCAAGCCCTATCCCAGTGCACTCACTGAAAACAAAGATTACGTCCACCACCTTCCTTTCATCCACTACACAGGTGACCTTGCCATAGAAGGAGATCAAACAACTAAGGCAGGTTGATGAACTGCGATGGCTAAAAACAAATCAAGGCAATTGTACGTTGCTATTTCTGCAATTAAAAAGCTGCCACATAACTGGTTTGATGGCCATTTAGCATTTCCAGATATTTGTTACAGATAATAAATCATTGCTCTTAGTAGTCTGCAAAACCAGTACTACCCTGTAAACAAACTGAATATCTATGACACTGACCATTACCGCCATTATTATTATGATGCCTATATATGTAATTATTAGACATGTCTGAATTAATGGAGCCATGCCACTTTACCATAGAGATAATGTAAAGCCCCAAATAAAACCATCTCTGCCACAGGTCTAAAAATACGAGCAGGGAGAAGGTAGGGGAGGCAATGCTGCTGTGTAGTGCACAGGTGCTGGTGAAGGTGTCCACCCAAAGTAATCCCTGTCAGGAGCAGAGCCAGACAGCACGAAAAAGCACAAAGACGATACGTATCCACATGTGTATGATGGTGTATGTACCTCCCCGCCCCATTTTTTTAGTGTGCATAGCTGGTTCCCTATCCGAGGGCAGGAGAGCCGCTGGGATGCTATGCAGGGCAGCTCCAGTAAAGGCTGCAGCACCAGCCTTAGCTCTCTGGTGGTGCCAGAGGTTGTCCACTTGGGTGACAGGGACTGGGGAGGTCCCAGAGGGAACCTTGAGAGTAAACACCAGCATGTAAACAGGTGTCAAGTAACTCCGTGGTCACTACACCTTCTGTGTGAGTAACTTGGTATTCGCTCCCTCTCAAGGTCAACTGTGGCCTCCCTTAGACTTCTGTTCAAAAATTTGGTTTTGAAATTACTTTTGAAGGTGAATCGGGGCACTGCCTGCCATTTCACAGCAACTTTACGGACTGACATTGGGTCTCACCACACACTGAAATGAAAGTGAAATCTTCTGAATATGTGCACAAAACAAGAGCTGTGCTGAAAGGTTTGTCTCTGAAGGGGGGCTCAGCTTTTTGACTCCTGAAGAGAGGACGGGATCCCTCCTACCCAGACAGGCTCTGCCACACTGCTGCTAATGAGAGATTCGGACTCTTTAGCTGCTCCCCCTTAGTGAAAACTTTGTCCAGCCTCACCGAAGTCCCTGAAAAGTACCTATAAAACTTCATTTGCTACATGTCTCTGTTCCCTCATGGAAGAAGAATAATTCTTCAGTTACTGGTGTGATTAGCACTTTCATATATGAACTTTGTACTTACTGATCAACAACCAAACGGAAAGTCTTTGCTCTGCTACATTCTTACTTGAAGTCTTGGTACAGTATCTGCGGAGTAACCAATGGGTAACCAATGGGTAACCAATGAACCGACCAAAGGAAATGAAAATACAAAAAACAAAAACAAAAAGCCTACAAATAAATGATAAGACTGATCTGAAGAAATTCTCTTTGCAGAATATGTCCATCAGGAGTTGCTGCACTGTACTGCTTAGCATGTCTGTGTATGAATCCTGCAAATACCCTGCTGCTTGATATAAGCACAATGCAAAGAAGGTGCAGGCTTCTCATCCCTTCATATGTCCAGGACAGGTAATTTAGAAACATCTACTACTACAACTCCCATTCAGGCAATTTTGAAAATGAAAATTATTAATTCAGAGACATTTAAGTTATTAACTCAGAGAATAGCATGCCTACTTCCCGGCCATTTCACAATCATTTCCACTTATCTGGTGAATAGAATCTGATGTTATAAATTAATATAAAGCACTTAATAGTTCCACAATTACTCTGCCACAGGTCTAACCACTGCACATGCACAGCAGCCACAATGGTCCATGAAAGAGCCACTCCAGACTGCTGGTACCAAGAACATACATTCACATGTTTAAAGTAAACGCTGTTAATACTTTTCTGACAAAAAGTACTGATCCAAGGCCGTCAAAGTCTCTGGATGCTACAATCATTATTCACTATTGTTTTTTTTTTATTTTTATTTTTATTTTTTTTAAATTTCTGATGAAACAGGAAAAATGCAGACACCTTGAGTCCAAAATAAGTCCTTTGGAACATTTAGTTTTTGACAAGTTGAAGCAATGGCTCTAACAAAGCCTGACCAGGTTCCTACTGGATCACCTTGGATGGACAATGACGCTTTCAGGGTTTTTCCCTGAAGAGTAACCCTGATAAGCACAACAACTCCTGGACAACTGATGGAGCTTAGTGGCTGTGGTGCTGAGACCAAGCAGGACAGAGATCCTCACATTGTCCTCAGGCCCAGAAAAAAACAGATAATGGAGCTTCCAAGCTCCCTGTTAGGAAATGAAGGCCAAACCTAAACAGAGGTTGGAAAGTGATCAGGTACTGTGACTCACGGTGTCCATGTAACCTCAGACTGACACAACCATCATTTCTTGCAGACAGCACCTTTGACTAAAAATAGATCCTCTAGTGGAAAGTGGAAAAGCAGCTATGAATCGTAGAAATTGAAATTATGGCTAACTGTGAAAGAGGTATTTAAAATGCACGGGATTTACAGTAGAGACACATTTCCACTGACTTCTTCGCTGAACTTAAAGAACGGCATGAAAACATTGTGATCTGGGTTTAGCTCTGTCTCCTGCATAAGCAAAGGCTGTGTTACCACTGGAGCCTATTACTCACCATTGTTTTTCACGTAATTCCTACTGCACTGCTAAATATCTCAAGCCCACCAGAAGTCAACCACCCCACCCGGAGGCTGCCATCATCACAAGATCCACTCCTAACCCTCGTTACGGTTTTTTTTCCTCTGAATACGGTATAAAATAAAGGCTGTCAAAGACAGTTGTTTACATGGAGATCACTAATATAAACAAAATGGAAAATAAGTTCACCTTTACCTGATGCTTGGCACCCAGCCTAAATACATTTCTCTTTGAGGACAACATGTAAATAAGGAGATCTTTAATTTTTAATGGAGATTTAAAACCTCTTCAATGGGAACATTAGAACGTCTGGGGTTATTTCATCTTTCACCTTGAAATTCAAAATAGTTATGCGTCACTAACAAAATTCTTCTACAGCCAAGGTATACAAACATAGCCTAATTGTGAGTTATTTCAAAACAAGGCTCACTGTCCAAATGCTAATGACTTCTTGCGTTAGAAGCAAAATTGGTTGTATCATGTATTAGCTGCTTGGCAGTTCTTGCCATTTCCTCCAAAAAAGTAACTTTTGGCTAGAATTTCAAGTATTTATCTTAGGCTGAGTTGAAAATGGTTTATTTTCACAACTGCCTCTGAGAGAGAGTTTAGGGAAAATACATATATCTCTTGTGCCTGGCGGTGGCACAGCAGTAAAAAGCCAGCACTTGTCAGAAGAACTGGCTTTCTGGACCTTCTGGCTTTCAGGGGCACCACTTTCCCAGCATTTGCAAAATATGTTAGAATTTGGCCCAAAATAATCCTTAGAAAAGTGCCACTCCTCTTCTCCCTCATCATTATTACAGTTTGGCTGGATTTCCTATATTGAGCAAGTTCAGTCTTTTTCTGGCTCCTGCTGGAGGCCAGAGCAGTCAGAATAACTCTATCTTTTCATTTGGTGTCCTGGAAAAAAAAACATTTTGGACTCACCATAGCCTGACAGTTTAGGGATATGAATCAAAAACATTTTATTGTAAGACAAACAAAACACTTTTTGTTTACTTGGGAGGAAAAATTAGAAAGAAGCTTTGTCATCATTTAGGGCTTTCTAAACTGATTTTATGTAGAAATGCAAAGATTTGGCATTGAGGGCAGTGAAAAGGTAAGATGCTGCACGAATAGAAATCTTACAGCAGATGACTGTGCTTCCTCTCCTCATCCATTGGGTAACTGGATGATACTCCTGCCCTGCTACACAGGGTCTATAGCAAAATCATTTCATCCAAGCCATCCACTGTGGTGCCACTGCTTGCACAGCAGGCACTGGTGCTCAGTGCTCTGCTGCTGGGACTGCAGAGCTGGACGCTGGCTGCACTGCACCCTTTGGGTCTGCCAGCAAAACCCCGGCTCTCACCTAGCACAGGCTCTACGGGATGTTTTAATTTCCCTGCGTCCAGCCGTTAAATAGGGACAGCAGGGAACTGCCATCACACAGGGCAGTGTGGAGAAAAAAAAAGTATTTGTGAAGCACAAATACGTGCTGCGGCCGTATGAGAGCTCCACGCCAGGCAGGAGACCTCCATCCCCCCGGACACCCCGGGTACCGCGCCGCCTCACCGTGCTGCTGCTGTGCTTTGGATGCAGTCACACGCACATGGAATGGGGGATATTGGGTACTGCGAGAAGGCAGAAAGAAATGCCCTGCCACGGGTTCCCGGTCTGGCACTGAGCGAGCTGGGAGTGGGGCTGGGCGGTGCAATCTCCCTTTTCCTGGGTTTTTCCTGTGTGCTCCTGGATGGTAAGGGGCCCACAGCAGGACTTCCTCCGCAGTGTGGACTCACTTGCACAAGCACTTTCATCACTGAAAATGTGGCAATTAGATAATCTCTGCCTCTGAGGTGCACCCCCTCTCCCTGGTCTGGTTGGGTCTCTCTGCTCCAGGCTTGTTCCCTGCGGCCAGATGGCTAAGGAAGAGAGACAAAGTGGGCAACAGAAAAAAAGAGGAGGCAGAAACTTGCTGTGCCGACCATGTCCCTAACGCAATAGTTTTCTCAGACCCAGTCCTGCAGGGCGAGAAGTAGGAGTGAGTAACTCACCCCTGGGGAAGCGGGCAGCAGGAGCATTTGGAGGGGCAGGAAGGGAGCACAGCAAGCTCATCTCCATGTCCCAAATTGTGAGGCTGCAGAGCAGGTACAAAGGCTCTGCAGATGAGTTTTAAGGGGAAATGGTAAAGGCTCATACTTGAGCAAACCCAGTGGGAAGCATAGCTGGGAAAAATGGTAGATGAAGATTTAACTGCTTAGCAAAAAGGCTCCTTCTTCCTTCTGCGTCAAGAGGGGATGCCTCCAAACATGGTAACTGTACATGGTTTCATTTGGGTAGGAGTTAAAAGTAGAACAGGTGAAAAAATACGTGTATATATACATTTCTATAAATACATACTTTATATATATATATACATAAATTGTTTTAATCAAGGGCTAATTATCTTCACCCAGTAATTGGCCACTGGGGACTGCACAGTGGAAAAGGAATAAAAAGGTGTGCTCAGGGGACACCACGTGTGTGATGTGGGCCCTGTGGCTTCTGCTTCATTTGCAGTGTCAGAGGACAAGCCAGTTGTGCTGGCGGAGCAGGCGCTGCCTGGCCTTGCCTGGCACAGCTGGTGGCATCACACCTCCTCCGGTACTTTGGAGGTGGGTTCATGGCAGCACCAGACCAGCCCTGATGGCAATAACCACCAGCTCGTGATACCACCCGATGCGCAGGCACTATCCTCAGGCACCTCGTTCTCAAAGGATCCATTTAAATAAGACATGAAATGCTGCTGTCCTATCACTGCGCAGAGCTTCTCACTGGTGAATACAAGTCTCCTGGGGCAGATGTTGCTGGGAACGGACCAGAAGTATTGCTTGCCAGCTTTGTAGCCAAGCTGGCAGCAAACCTCAGACTCCTGCGGCTATCCTACACTGTTCCAGGACAGCATGGCTTACCTGACTTGTCCCCTGCAAAACAGGAGAAAGAAAGTGCAGAGAAGCTCTTGGCTTCTCCCTCTGTCCTCAGCAGCTTTTTTTGCAGCCACTGTTGTGAAAAATAGTGCAGATTTTGGTTTTTGGGGTGGAAGAGCGTATTTCCTTGGGAAGCGCTGGGGTAGTTACATGACACTGGTTGGGGTATTGTCTATTCACAGGACAGAAACACTACTCTTAAAAATACACACATACATGTATCTGAATGGGTGAAAAGGTTTTCCTTGTCCCTCCCAGGTTTTGCAGAACACTGCAAGGACCTCTTCCTTCCCCTTACACGCACTGCAGCTCTGGAGCCCTGATTTGAAACTTCAGAGGCAAATGCTTTTAAGCTGCTTGGGGATGCTGAGCTGGCAGAGGCATTAGCCCAGTTTCCATGGCCTTGGCATGGTTTGGCCACAACAGTCCTCAGCACAAGCCCTTCTACTCTGAGTCTACCAGAGATACAAAATCGTTTTCCCCCCGTTTATGTCCAGAAGGATTTACCCTCCAGAATTTGTCACTTTGGGCTATTCTCCTTTAGATGGCACTGTTACCACTTCCAAGAGGGACTGCTGCTGGTCACGCTGCTGAACTGGGCTGAAGTTGGGCCAGGACCATCATTATTACTGGGCTAACGAGCCAGAGCAGGTCAGGAGTGACACAAGTCAGCGGGGCTGTTCATGATACTTGCTCTGAAAAGTCTTCATGGTATCACTCCAGTTCCCACCCGCCAGTTTTCACTTTGGAGTAAACATCACAGCACAAACTCAATGTACTCCTCTTCAGAATAAGTTTGAAGTGGTCCTGAAAGTCAACAGGAATATTCTGTGCGTATCTGAGGGTCTGAACTACTTATTCTTCTAATTAAGTAATAGTTAAAAACAGCTGTCCATAGGCACTGCAATTACTACTTTTCATAGCTAGCTAAATGCCTATGTCAGAACCACTGCTTTGATTTTTTTTTTTTCCATTGCCTGAGTCATCATCTGCTTTGATTGCCCAGGCTTTTCCCCAGAATAGCAAATTGGCTTAGCTGACATTTAATGGATCTGTATTAAGTACTGCTGCAAGTTGCGCACTCCTTAATGCCCATTAAATTAATCTTGCCTGTTGAATTTTCAAGAGAGATGGTTACAGGATACAAATCAGCAGTCGTCTGGAATAGCCAGAAAGCAAATCCAACAAAACCCAGACTAAATGGTCAGGCAACCTTAAGATCGATACAGTGAGCATTTAAAATGGGAAAGCGCTCAAAGAAACTGCCAGTGTGGACCAACACTTTTTACTACCTATTGACGCTCTCTCTCTCTGCTAAACATGGTTGTTGGACTTTGCAGGCACTCGGGGGGGCAAGCTGTGGTGGGACAAGTAAGAGCAGATCAAATCCTGCATAAAAGTCTGTGCAAGGCTCCTTGCTCGCATCCAGAGGAATGTGCAAGAGCCACCTCTGTGCAAGGGGACAGCTCAGTCCCTCCAACTGCGTCTGGGGCTGACATTGAGAAGAAGCCTTTAAAGAGCATTGGTGTTTTCCCCAGTTTTGGAGAGAGAACAGAAACAGCGTAAGCAAGACAAGATTGCCCCGAGCATGGAAACATTCCTACCTGTGTGCAAAACACCGGTCCTTGGGCAGGCTTTTAAGACTCTGTCCCGTCCTCACGGCCTGGGAGAGCATTTTCCAACAGAAATCCATCTCCAGTACAGAAAAGAATCTCTGTTTTGGACATTATTTTGGTGTGGTGCAAGGAGAGAGAGACACATACCAAGATCAGGCTATAGGTGACTATCAGCCCGAGGAGGCTCCCTAGCACAGAAGTAGGATTGGGCCTTCTGTTTGCTTAGCAGAGCAAAGCTGTCACTTGGACAAACCAAACCCAAACTTCTCTGGAATAAGCCCCCACCCCATTCTTGAATGCGTATTATTCCCTTGCCAAACTGCAGTCCTACTCAGACCTCAACCATTTTGCCTGCAGGCTTCTCAGAAACAAACACACACAATTTTTATTATTTTTATAATGGAAAAAGTTTCTTTTCCCATGCTGCCCTAACTCAAAGCCAGCCAAAACGATTTTGCTCAAGCTTTCAGACAATAATGCCATCTCAGAAAATGTCTACAGATCATATTTTTGAATGCCACTCACAAACTTGGAAGTCTGTGTCTACATTGCAAGGCAACGGACTGGGCCGTTATGCAATTGCTTGAGTAGTCCCAGATCATCCCAGTACATGTAGGCTCTCAAGCACTGAAATAAAAGCTGAGCAGCCTTTAGGCCTCCCTGGAGCTCTCTATTGAGACAGGCAAGTACCTCAATTATAAATTAAAATCTTTGGTGCTGCAAATAGCCTTCTGGAAGTGCCCACTTGCCTCCATTCCCTAAAAATGGAACCTAAGGCACCTGTCCTCCTAATGTGGGCACCACACCTGAGTGCGCTCACGCTGACTGTGCAGCTCGTCACTCGGGGAAGCTGAGGTGTCTTTCTTTGCCTGGGAGGGGTCCAGCTCCCAGCAGCCAGGGCAGCTCCTCTGGGGCTGGGTCGAGTGCCTCGCACTGCACCAAACAGCAGATACATATATACCCCAGGGTGGCCAGGCAAGCCCAAAGGGGACTGATGTGTGGGCTGAACGCAGGTAAGCAAGTCCAGTAGTGGATCTGAAAACAGTCTACATCTCATTCCGCCTAAGCCTGAAGGTGCTTAGTTTCCATAGGTATCTTTCTTTCTTTCTTTCTTTCTTTCTTTTTTTTTTTTTTTACCTCCAAGTCCCCTAGGCACTCAGAGAAGTATTACTGTGAACCCCTAGTTGGCCTGGTTCTGACAGTGCAGAGGAGCTGGGAACATGAGGCACAGCTATGTCAGGCCAGGACTTGGTGAGGACTCTATTAAAAAGTCCTCCGATGCATTCAGTTTAGGAGGCGTTCTCACGGCAGATCTAACGCACACCAACAGGATGACAGTCATCTCAAAACTCAACTGTAGCAGCTGTTCTCATTTAAAACTTATCCAGAAGAGACGAAAGAGATATGCCCAAACTTTCAGAATTCCTTCAGCAAACTGTGAATGATGCATGAGATGAAAAATCTCTCCCCAGTGGACAACACATAGACAAAGCTGTGCAGACTCTGCTGTGACCTTTTTTTATTTCTCTCTGCTTTAATTAAGGACACTCCACAGTCAGCTGGAAAAAAATAAAAAAAAAAGGCTCTACAAATGCCCATCAGGCCCAGAAATGTCAAACCTAAATAAAAATAGAAGGGAAAAAATCCCTTGGGAAGGTATTTAAAATATTTAGAACTTTTTAAAAATTCCCTGTTGTTTCAGTTCAGTCAAGCTCCCTCCAGCAAGATCACCTCCTACTTAGGGAAAAGTGTGAACCATGGTATTTGTTCAAAGGTAACATTTCCCATTAATATAAAAACAAAACAAAACACAACAAAAAACAACTGAATAAAGTGTTTCGGAATTTGTAAAGATTGAAGCTGAGTTCTCTTTTTTTTTTTCTTTCCTCTATTTTAATATTGGAAGTTTACTCTTGTCTTTTCCAAAAGTAGACACACAAGCAATCAAGGATATTATTAAAACCTTGGGTCCTACTGCTGGTGATCATCTGCCTGTTTTACAAAGCAGTTGGGACAGCTGCTTAACTAGAGGTGGTACCAAATAGATGGGCATCAAGTGAACCAGGTCTGGACTCAGAGCCCAGCTAGACTGAAACAAGTAAGGGCCTACAAGTCCTTCACGGTCACAGTGGCTACCTTCCAAATTTCACTCATTCTATCTTGGATTTACTGAACAAATAAGCTTCTCTAGTTACTGACAACATTTTCTTTATGTTCTCTATACCTGCTAACTGTAGTCTTCTAAATACTGAGGTAATGTTATTCCTGCTCTTCAGAAACTGCACCTTTGTAACAGTGACCATTCTTCCTGATCTGGGGTGAACAGGAACAGTAGGTAAGTACTGTGAGAAATCAGATCTTTTCCTTCATCCATCACCTTTTGTTGACTAAATGCATGGATTATTTTTGCATTTGTTTGCAAGTGTCAATATCTCAGTTATATCCTCCATTCCAGCTGTAAGGCAGGGACTGGGACTTCTACATTTCTAAGTCTGCTTCACCCATAAAAACACCCTGAAAGTCCTTCATGCTGGTAACAAAGGCTACAGTTACAATTCTTTCTCTTCCACCTTCCTGAACTTTGATTCCTGGTACATGGTATCAAATTATACTTCCCTCCTCATAGTAACTGTTGCAAAGAAATTATATGCTTTGGTCCCAAGAACAGAATTTCAATGACTATGAAATAAACTTGGGCAAGTGACTGGTGTAAAGGTAAAGTACCTTTCCAATTGTAAAAAGTACCCATTGCACCTACCTGCCTGAAAAAGTGCTGTGTTGCTATAGCAAAGACATCAAAGCCACAGCTGGCCCTTTTAAGCTCGTCTCGAATATTGCTTAATTGCCGGGACTGCTCATCACACTTTTCCTTCAGTCTCTGGATGAACTGCTTTTCAGCATCTCGACTCTCTCCTGGTTTGGGGGAGCATCCGTTCTTCGGGGTGGTTGACCTTTGCTTGGCATGTCCTACAAAAGAGTGAAGAAAAGATCATTGAGGTCAGTTACTTTGTATGTATGGACATGATCTTCATGTGTATCTATGGCCTTTGGGAATCAGCCCTAAAAAATAAAAACATCTGTAGCATTCACGCAGATGTGTAATGACCTTCAAAAAAAAAAAAAAAANNNNAAAAAAAAAAAAAAAAAAGCAAGAACACAGCAAAATATGTTTCCCTAGGGGCTAAAACTCAAAGCTTTGTAATGGTCACTTCACCTCAGGATCTGAGCCTGAAGGTCTGCTAAGAGTTTAGGAGAGTTCCCCTAAGAGTGTCTTACTGAGAACTGACATTGTTAGTCAGGATTCAGCTCACCTACGTTAGACATCTGCAGAAACAGAGGCCTGCATCTTGACGTGTGATGCCATATTCTCCTTAGAGTCAATGACAGAAAAGCACACTGCATGTTGAGATTCACCTCATCCTATTGTGGATGTGGAAAACAGCTGGATGACATTCACACTCCACGCGTGATTTCTTTGGCCACCTGAACTCCAAGCTTGGTGACTTCATAGAGGTGTCACTGCCCTGTGGAGCCAGCCTTTGCAGTTTTCGACTGGTTAGCACATCTCTGCCTTTTGCTACTCCATTCTCCTTCAAGCACAGCATCCTCAGCAGAGACATATGCTATATTCCCACTGAAACAAACAGCAGAACCTACAGCAATCACTACATTTGTTTGCTCACTTCTTGTGTAATCAGCTCTGCGTTGTCTGACTCAACACCCATGAGGTTAAACCCACAAATTCTTACCGAGGCCCTGGGTGCTGGAAAGAGGACCACGAAATAACTCTTTATTTGAGAGGGTCTTGTGGTGGTTTCACCCAGCTAAACAGGCGACCTCCACCACAACCGCTCGCTCACTCCCTCTCCTCAAAGAAACAGGGGGAGAAAATATGATGGACAAGGGCTTAAGGGTTGAGATAAGGACGAGCAAGTTACTCACTAATTATCGTCACGGGCAAAACAGACTCAACATAGGGAGATTAGTATAATTTATTACTATAACTAGCAAACTAGAGCAGTGAGAAACTAAAAGCAAACTAAAAACACCTTCCCCCCACCCACCCTCTGCTACCTCCTCCCCCCGACCGGCGCAGTGGAACGGGGAATGGGGGTTGCGGTCAGTCTGTATNNNNAGGAGCATACTGCTCCAGCATGGGTCCCCCATGGGTGGCAGCTCCCACTGGATCACCTGCTCCTGCGTGGGCTCCTCTCCACGGGCTGCAGCGTGGAAATCTGCTCTGCCGTGGTACCCCATGGGCTGCAGGGGGACAGCCTGCTCCACCATGGTCCTCACCACAGGCCGCAGGGGAACTTCTGCTCCGGCGCCTGGAGCACCTCCTGCCCTCCTTCTTCACTGACCTTGGTGTCTGCAGGGCTGTTCCTCACTCCTCTCACTCCCAGCTGCTGTTGCGCAGCAGTTTTTTTCCCCTTCTTAAATATGCTCTCACAGAGGCGCAAACAACATCGCTCATTGGTTCAGGTCTGGCCAGCGGTGCGTCCCTTTTGGAGCCGGCTGGAGCTGGCTCTTATCTGACATGGGGCAGCTTCTGGAATCTTCTCACAGAAGCCACCCCTGTGGCCCCCCTGCTACCAAACCTTTACCACATAAACCCAATACAGGTCTGTATGTGGGAAAGGGAATCCAGTAACAAGAATGAAGATAGGTTCTGAACTCATGCGGGAATAGGGTGCCCTGAGCAGGTGCTAAAGTGAGCTTTGCTTCTCTTTTCTGCCCCTAGTGCAAGCTACAGCCATAAAGAGGCCTGTGTGAAATTGTATCAGCATTTGGTAGCTCAATAACGACAATGACTGTGTTATACCAGAAGGCTGTGCTCCTTTTGGCAAAATCAGAGCAGTCAAGGCAGCATGAGCTGAATTTGTACATTTGTGCATATCCAGACTTGTTAGCAAATTCTGGGTACAGCCACTGTCCAAATACCAAGTTATGGCTATGTTACACTACAGGCGGAGAAAATAAAATCTAGAGCTCAAACTTTATTGTCACACCCTCTCTTTCCAGACATGTCTACACTCAGAATGCAGCATATTTTCTTTTGCTACCACAGTTGGAATTGCTAGGGAAGATGACTACATTGAACAAAACCCTGTAAAAACTTCACTTAGTGTAACTGTCTTCATGGAGTCACCAAGTGGTGGTAAGGATCACAGCGCTGTGTGTGCTTGCTCTTGATAAGCTGCTTCAGCTTATCTGTGCTTGTCTATGGATAAGGACCAGGGG
>VXAL01013194.1:1272-100015 GCA_013399475.1 Chauna torquata | reverse complement strand
GTACAGCACCGGAAAGAATGTAGATGTAAAGGATTTACTACGCTCCATGGTGCAAGTTGAAGCCATTTCAGGATAAAAGTCATCATCATAATAACTTGAAGAGGAATTAGGTGCTGGTGACATGGCATCTGTTGTCCTGTGAAAAGAATTGTAGACATCATATGATGGAGAGGAGTTAAGATTTGTTGACGGGTAATCTATTGTGGAAGGAACCTCTTCAAAATAGATAAAATAATACGTTAATAAGTCTAAAAAATTGGTTAATGATAGACTGAAATTGGCTTTTGCAAGAGGTTATTAATCAGGCCAAGCAGAAAAGTATAAGAATGGCGCCAAGCAAAAGCAGTTCACAGCTGCTTTCAGTACGATACTGTCAGCCCAGATGGGACACCACATCATCATGAACTTATGTACTGCACGTACATAAGGAAACCAACCAAACTTTCTGACACCTGACAGTCTCAGGATATTTCTTTTCAGTGCATTCTTTCATGTTCATGTAAACTTCCTATTCTGAATATCATAGCATTACTTCTCCCACTTCCACATTGAAAACAGGGATGCTGGAAATCTCTGGAAAAGAAGCTCCTTTCTCCTGCACAGTGATTGCAGCTGCAGGAAGCCGGGGCCATGTGTATGCCCTGCCTGGAAGCCCCCATGGAGCTTGTACACACCCACAGCTTGCAGATGGGACAAACCACCCATACCTTGGCCAGGTCGGAGGATGCAAATGAGGAATGAACTTGCGCAACCGGTCCTGCCCTGCTGGCATGAGGCTCTTGCACCAGAGGGAGAAGGGAGATCAAGGGAAATGCAGCCGCCGAGGTAAACCGGGGGTACCAGCATCCCCCCCAGCTCCTTGGGAGTGCCCAGCCCCGTGCCTGCCCCATGCCACTGACCTGGTGGGGTGAGAGCCGGGGACCACCACCGAGCCAGCAACCAAGTGGGCACAGCCACGGTGCTGAGAGCCCCCAGCAGAGGTTTTGGGGCTCAGTTCTGCGTTTTGTGAAGGTCTTTGCCCGGCTAACGGGGACGGCTGGGTGCCCGCGGCTCCCAAGCCCCCGCAGCCACGACCACCACGGCCGGCCCAGCCCAGCGAGAGCGGTGAGGATGCATCCCCTGCGCAGGGACCTCCCTGGACGCTCCTAGCGTCACCCCTGCCCTGGGGACAGTCGGCCCTGACACACGCAGCCTCCTCGGTGGGAGGTGCTTTCACCCACGCCGCTTTCAGGGAACCGTGACCACAGCGATTTCTTCCACACCCTTGCTGTCCCCACCAGCACCGCCTCTCCCAGTCGCAAACCCCCACACCTCCCAGTCGCAAACCCGGGCCCCTCAGACGTGCCACTGGGCTCAGCTCGCAGGGCGGCAGCCGGGGAGTGACTCACCAGCAGGTCCTCCTGGTCTCCTCCGGCCAGCAGGCTCCTCAGGCTCCTGTCCGCAGTCTTTCTGTGTTGGAAGAAGTACCAAAATTAATGCCTGTGTATATTATAGAGATCTGAGAGGTGAGTATACCTTCACATGCTTATGTTTCAATGCCAAGACACCAGCGAGGTCTTCACCCTAACAGCAGTCTCAGACTGCGTCTTCTTTTATACTTTACCTGTGTATTGCAGTGAAGACCCATGCTGACCACAAGCCAATGAGGTTGGTTTCTTTAGCTGAGACTCATACAGAAACAGCAACCTCAGCTTCAGCTTGAAATGGTATTTTAGTCAGCAGAGATAGGAACGTCAATGGAAGAGATCTGCAATTTGCCCCGCATGTCTGCAAGGTGCCCACATCCCTCACCAGGTGCCCCTGTCCCACTGGCAGCCCCAAGTCACCGAGAGAGGGCAAGCAGCACTCTCCCTCACTGAATTTTTGGTGAAGACGTACAGCCCTATGTTTTGCAAGTCATTTTTTATTTTTTATTCCTAGGAGGTATCCACCCCAAAGGAAAGTTCGGTCTGAGGAGTCCCATCAAGCCTCCCCTTGAGACACATCCCTGTGGGATGGCTCACAGACAATATGGGGAAGTCTCAGAAATGTTCCTTTCTGGAGGAATCCTCCCATCCAGAAGTGCTGCTCTGCCTCCTTTCTGCTGTGGTGACATCCAGCTATGTCCAGAGATTGGAACTGGTAAAAACATTTATGAGAAAAAAAAAGGAAACTTTAGTGAGAGGCATTTACTTGTGTCCCACACTTCTCAGCTGAAAGATGCTCCTGCGCAGAGATGCATCTGCATGAGCATGCACGAGACTCAGACTCCCCAGTAATTGTGTGTTGTCCAGGATAATCCTGTTTTATTTTCACCCTCTTGAAAGTGCTGATTTAGTCTGTCAGTGGTGAAACAGCATGAAGTTACTAACTGTTCTGAGAGGAGATCCAGAATAGATCACAACAGAAAAAGAAAAGAAGAAAAATGTGACATGAGGTGTTCTGTGCAGATGTAAAACAAAGTTTGGGAAATGGAAAGTGAATTATATCCTTGGTCTGAAGATGTCCATTTTAGCTTTGTGAAATGCAGGCTGGCACACATTTTTTTTTAACATTTGTACTGGGGCTTTTCCTGGACGTATGCTTAGCAGTTTGGGCAAGTAATGCTAGCCAAAGCAAAGCTGCTGCTGCACCATGCCAGCTCTGATGCATGACTTTTGTGTGGCACACTTCTGCGTGGCTGTGCATTTTTGCATAAATCTGTGTTTCTGTTCACCCTGCTAAAATGTCAAAATGTGCAGAGCCGTGTCACAGAAATCCCCACTCAGAGTAGTGGTGGCGTGATTTGGATTTCCACGGATTCTGCTGACTCGTGCATCTGCTGAGGTGTCGTCCCAGCCAACACCGCTCTCATCTCAGAGCTGGCGGGGCCTGCAGCCTGGGTCCAATTTGGCTAATCGGTGCAGTCAGAGAGTGCCCCTGTAGCTCTGGTGAGAGCAGCTGCATCAGACATCATGGAGGACAGGACATCTCCAAAAGAAGAGTGCTACCAAGCCAACAGCAAGGCCTGCTGTGCCACCCCACTAAATGCCATTTTTCCTCACCGTGCCCTGGTATCCAGGCAGACTTCCCACTGACATTAATATATGTGCAATGTGCATGCACATGGACTCCACAAACACATTTATTCACACACTCCTTCTTCACCTGGCGCTCTCCAAGGATGCTCAGCATCTCCATAATCCTCCACGTGCTTGGGTTTGGAGAAGATAAAGCACACGAGCTTTGAGAGAAAAGGACACTCAGGCACCACAACGAGCTGAGGTCTTCACATCACATCTGCCACCATTAGCTGCCTGGATAACCTTTCATGTCCTCAAGGATCCTGCTGCACAGGTACAGGAAGGGCTTGTGAGTAAGGCCATCATGCATCAGTGGTCCCCTGTTTTCTCCTTTCTCTACAGAAAAAAAAAAACAAATGAAACACAAATACACTGTTAAGTGATGAATAGCAGCAAGGGAAGCATTCCTCAAAGCCCTAACCATTTGCTGACTCATACCTGAAGATAAATGTGATCTTTCTAGCAAACGTAAGCATGGTGCCAAGGTGTGGGTCGCACATGTGAAACAAACTGCAGCGGTGAAGCACAGCCCGAGCTCTGGCTCTGCCGAAGGGAAGTGGCACGCTGAGGAACAGAGCAGAGCGGAGGGTCTCTGCTCACCTCTCCATTTCCTAACAGCACCCTCAGTAATCCAGCACCGAGACCGGCACGGCATGCATAGGCTCCTCTCAATTTCAAAGACATGCCAGCCCTCTCTGAAGCACGGTGGCTGCCATGGAGGAGCAGCCCCAGCCTGACTCATTCCTGAACCTGAACATTGATGCTGAACTTACTGACCACTTGCTGAGGAGGCTGTTTCAGAAAAACGACATGAATCACTAGCTGAGGTGAAATACCCGTTTAGTGCCAATCTCCCAACCCACTACCCAGCCCAGGTCAAGGGCTGTGCAGGTCTTGGTGGACCAGCAGATAGGGTCACGGCTGCATGAACAGGTCTCAGGAGGCGGATTCTTTTGGCATGGATCTGGGCAGCATCATCAAAAATGTCTGCGCATAACCCCCTGCTTGGGGCTCGTGGGCAGAGCTTCCCAAATCTTTTGGAGCGGGGCTGCTGCCATGCTGCCCCGGTGCCCACTCTCCGGGCTCGCTGGGGCACAGTCCCTGGGGCGAGGCGGAGGGGAAGGAAGGGGAGCGAGGGGGTGATGGAAACCAGTGCTTGGTTCGCAAAAGAGCTCCAGCAGAGACCCCGATCCCCAGGTGCAGCTGCGTGAGCAGCGCGTGTGGGTGAGCACAGAGACGGGTAGAGGGCAAGGACACAGCCAGGGCTGAGCGTGGGCCACCAGGAAGCTGTGGAGGCTGTGGCTCATTCAGCAGCAGCCTCCAGCACAGCGCCCGGCGAGGCAACGAGTCGCGGGCGTCAGCGAGCGTTTGCAAAGCGGCTGGCACAAGGCAGCGCCCTGCTGCGCGAGGGGTGACTGAGGAAACGGGTCTTGTCCCCGGGGGCTCAGCTGTGCGAGCAGGGAGGGAGCAGACAGCACGGCTGGATGGCGAGCGGCTCAGGAGCCCAGGTACCAAGGCAGGAACGAGAGCCTCACATTGAGCTGTTCCAATGCTCTTATTCCCTTGGTGTCTAATGTGGAGATACGCGTTCCTCTTCACGTCCAGCGCCTCTTTGGGCCATACTCCTGTTGCTTGCAGGAAGCATGCTGGCCCGGTGCGCAAACGTGTCAGCTTTCTGTGGCTCGTCCCCTCCCCAGCCCTCGAGCTAAGACATTTTCACCCCTAGGCATAGCTTCTCTCTCTCAGGGCCATTTGTGCCTCCCCACCTTTGCAATGAAGAAGACCAACTGCGTCTCCTACCGGTGGCTGGAAAGCCACCAAGCCCCGAGTTCTGCTCGGGTCTCTGCAGAGCAGCGACACGAGGGGACGAGGCTCCCTCTGCTGGGTTGTCCCTCAGAGGCGAGGCACGGCAGCCACCGCTGCGGAGCTGTGCGTGAGCAGCGCTGCTGGCTCACCTCCTGGTTGATCGTGGTGCTTAAGGAAAGGAAAAAAAAACGTCCAGCGGGGTTCAGTGCAGCCCCGGCTGCCGCGCAGGGAGCTGCTGCCAGCCTCAGCGCGGATTTCCCAAGGATGCAGCCTGACCGCTACAGCTGCCAGCTCCGTGGCACCCCGCTCCTGATGCTGCCTGTGTTCGGCTTCTCTCCCTCCATTTGAAACAAGTGCAGGAGATCTTACACCCAGTCATGGTGTGATCACCTCGCAGGCACGGCTGGGTGCTCCGGAGAAGGAGATCGCTGCATCCAGAGCTCAGCACCGTCCACGAGCAACTCAAATGCATCATTTAGGGTTGTAAGCTGTACTAGGGTTAAAGTTCACTCCTCAGAGCAATCACTCAGGGATTCTTTTGTTGTGTCTTCAAAGTGGAAGCCAAACATGTCATGGTTTAAAGTCAAATTTAGTTGGAAGAACAAAACGTCCCTGGCAGTGCTCTGCACAGCAAAGAAAGTCAAAATAGGGCTGTATCTGCTTCTGAGAGCGGAACCAGAACGAACCTGAATGCTCTTTTATCATTAACATATGGATGCTTGCAAGTCTGTATGGACGTTTTTGTCCCTTTACTTTTAGAAAGTACCATCCATGTAAACTCTTCTCCACACTAGATCTTTTTCTCCCTATATACAAGGAATGAAATCCTCAAAGGCCATTGCTGCAATGCCAAACCCACGTTCTGGTGCTGCAGCACTGGGAGAGAGGAGGGCAGCGGTTCCCCCAGCACCCCCAGGCAATTACACTTGCCCAGGGCACCCCAGGGAAGCCCTGCTCTCAAGAGCTGAGACAGCCCCTTTCTCTAGACGGCCACCACTGTCAGGGTCCTTCCTGTGCCTCGCAGCTGGGAACACAACGCATTCCAGCTAGAGCTTCCCAGGAGACGCTCTCTGGTTAAGAGGGATGCAATGTCTCTTTCTTCCTAGCTTGGAGAAGCAAAAGATGCTTTTCCCCCTTACGTATGGACCAGAATGAAAGTCTTTCCAGCAGCTTTCCCAGACTTTCTTGTCCCTGAGCTGTGTCCTGAGTACTAGAGGGTGAAGATAGGTAGAAGACAGAAAGCAGAGATATTTCTTGATGTCACAGTTGTCTTTCAGGCCATGTTCATTTCATGCATATTCATGTTACACTAGAAACACACACTATGATAATGAGTAATGCTCTTATCTAGGGTTATCACTAACAGCAGAGTACAACAAAGTCTTTTCTGTCTCTGGGGGAGAACTGTTGAGGATGTGTGCGAGTCAATCTGATTTGGTTTCTCTTTATTTGAAGACCTCCCATTACAGCTTGTGTGATTATCCCTTTGGGCAAACTTCATTTCTTCATGAGGGTGGTAGCCTACTCTTGGCTTGCTTGGTTCTGGGTCATTGCTGGGCAGCACGGGAGGGAAGGAGCTGGCCACGGCCTTCAGAGAAATCCAGCAGCATGGAGGTCCTGTCCCTGTCAACCGCTTCCACCCAGAGGCAAGTGGTGGCTGGAGATGGTCTCTCCTGCTGTTATGTGAGCAGTCCTGACCCTACTTGCAAGATTTCTGAATGCAAAGAACAACATTGGAGATGCTGTGCCAGGTACTGTCAACTAAACCCTGGGAGCTGGTACCAGCCAGGATACTGGATCATCCATACCCTTTTTGTAAGACTCATCTGCAGGAGGGGGAGGCTGTAGAGGACACAGACCTTCGTCATCCCCATGAGGATGTGGGAGACAGCTTTAGATTTTGGTGTCCTCTCTACCCCAGTGAACCTTCTGCAGGGTGCACAGATGGGGTAGCACTGCAGGGATAACTTCAAACCATCACTGGCATCGAGGAAGCTTTAATTTGCCTTTCTGAATCTGGCATTTCTCACAATGAGAACATTTCCTTAATGCTATATACCAGAAATTATCTTTCTGAAAGTTGAAAGTTTGTAATTTTGACAGTCAGAGCTGCTACTTTCAGTGTGTGGGAAGAAACCAGCCTTGAGCCTTTTGGTGTTTCCCTGAAAAAAATGCACAGTTCCTTGCCTCTATTTGTAAAGAAGGGGCAGGATGGGGCTGCTGGCACTTGCCAGAGAAAAAAGAGAAAAAAGTCAGACTTGAAAATCTGCTGCTCTGCCCCTTTGCTGTACTCTGACCTTCAAACTTTATTTTCAGAAGCATATCTTTGCTACTTCTGGCTAACACCTAGGTCTGGGTTCCCTGATTATTTCCATGCGTGCTTGTCCTGACCCACACGGCTGACATCACTTGCATAATTCAGTTGGAGTTCAGTCTCCAGCATGTTGCTACATAGTCACTGGGGATGTCACCCTTGTCAGATAAAGCCCAATTAGACAGGTGCTATGGGGAAAAAAAAAAAAAAAGAAAAGAAAAGAAAAAAGAAACAAAACAACAACATGTAATTGGCAGAAATAAGAGGACTAAACTTATACAAGAGTATTTGCCTGGTTCCTCACTACATCAGTCAATGAGCAACAGCTCAGACCAGCTGGAAGATGCTCTCCACCTCAAAACCCCATCCAGCTCAGCCCATACAGGGTCTGCACGACTCTGCCTTCGCGGATGCCTGGGACCAAGCTTGCACAGCCCCAGCCAACACACACCCAGAGCACCCTGTGTGTCTCCTCTCATGTGTCACAGATGCAGCCAGCAGTGATGCTACAGGGTGCCGAAAGGTGCCCAAACCAAGTCACTGGCCCAGCATTTTAAACTCCCATGGCATCTGAGGCAGGGACAGTACCTGGAGGTGGTTGCAGGGTGTCCTCTTGCGTGTGCTGGAGGACCCTGGTACTGGTGCAGCACCCAGGCGGACGAGGTGCCTTGCGTCCCCACAACAACACAATGCACAGCTTCCTGCCGCGGTGCCTGGAAATGTGCCGCGGCATCCCAGCTGGGGTGCACCGCGCTGTGCGCTAAACCACGACCGTGGGCACACCCTTAATGCAGCCCTGAGCGTTGTGTGCGCTCAGGTCCGGGGTCAGAAAGGCTCCTTGGTTAAGGAACATGCCAAAGCTTTAAACTCTCAGACTCCTCTGGCCCAGTGGGCTGCAGGGAGATGTCGTGCTCAAAATCCTATTTATGGGCAAAGAAGCAGCACAACGTATGTATAGGTAAAGCCCAGAATTTATTGCAAGTATAATGGCAGTCTCAAGGCTCTAATCATTAGTCCAGATCTGCTAGTTGCAGAAAAAAAAAAGAATACAAATGCAGTTAAAATTGTTTTGCACACATGCTGTTTCTAGCTCTTTTCCTGGCAGCGTGCTCACCCTTCCCCTGCTCTTCTGGGTCCTAGGGCCAGTGGTTTCACCCCGCTGGTGGTGGTGCGGGGTGTCACAGCGAGCTGTCGGCCTCTCTCCCCCGGGAGGCATATGATGTTCATGCTGATGTTTCTTTTCTGACTCCCTCTAGGATCTGCTTGAGGTCATTTTTATATGTTTGCTAACATGCCTCTCCACCTCCTTCTGTTTTCATTGGTTCATATTACACCTGATTTACTACATATGGTGCCCCTTAAATAGGCTAGATACTATTTTTGTTCTGTTTGTTGCGGCTGAAACCACTTTTGCCAGCTCCAGGTCTGCATTTTTTAACTGGTCAGCAGTGAGTTGTGTGTAGCTGTGGGGGTCCCCAGCACCAGCCTCTGCCCCAGCCTTTACCCTCCCGTGCCTGCACCCTTGTGTCCCCACCACTCACGGCCCCTGCTGTCATACCAGACCTGCATTTCTCTACATTACACCACTGTGACGGCTCAAAAACATTTCATTCTGCATAGAATAACTGCTTCTTACTGATATCTGTACAAAAGTGTGGTTGTACCACACAGAGGTAAACAAAAATGAAATAAATTAGTCGTAGACACCTGGTCAATTAGAGAAAATGCTGTGACAGCTAAACCAAGTAAAAGAAAGCTGCCATTCAGGCAAAGCAAGCCTGATGAGCCTTGGTCCTGAAGCCTTGCAAACTCAGTACAAACCTTATGGCCAATGACTTGCAATGGCAATTTTGGGGCTACATGGTTACCAGAGGTCATCTTGAAGGAGAATCCTCTGGTGAAATGGTACCACCATGCTGCCCACACTTCCCGCCACTGCCAAAGCTCCCCCCAGCCCCTGGCATCCCAGATCGTCCCCAGGTCTGAGGTTTGGTCCCTTCCATCCCCTCATGCAGTGCTGGGCGACCTGCACCCTCACAACGAGGGCCAACATTTGGATGAAGTACACCCGGCACCATGCAGTAGGGGCATCACGCCTGGTCGGGGTGAAGACACAACGATCCCAAGGGATTTCTTGTCTCCTTTGCAATCCTTCCGTAAGCACTTTTGCCCCTCTGATGGTCCACATCCTGCTTCACTATTTCACAACATGACAGCAGGACCACAGCTGAGCAAATTAATACTCTAAGCTCAGCCCTGAAGCTCAGCCCAGGAAGCTGCCCTGCCAAAGTTCAGGTTTCATAGGGCAGGCATAAGCACTAGAGAAGAGGAAATATACATTTGAAAACCATCAGGCTCAGCATGAAGAAAACATTGGTGTTTAACGCAACTATGAATTAAGGTAAGAGACAATTATATTTCACCTATAATTTGACAGAGCAGGATGACAAGAAGTGTTGTGCCATGAACTTATGGAAGCTCTTGACTGCTTAGCTCTGGGAATCTAAGGGATATTTACTTTGGATAAAGATGATGTGGGCAATGTTTACAAACTATGCAAGTAGAAAGGGGAACACTTTTATTAGTTAAAGCAGACCAGGGCAGACACATTTTACTTGGTGGCTGATTTTTTGTGGCATCTTGCGGTAAGAGAAATATTCACCCCTGCTAGAAGTCCTCAAGGTTAAAGCAAAACACTGACAGATGAACAGTGTGCAGCATCATCACAAAAGGATGGGCCAAGAGGATACAGCCCTTCTACTTCATTAGACGTTTTTTGTTGGACGTCTGCAGGGATTTCACAAACACTGTGCTTGCCAGCGTTGCTTTCTTTTGGTTTTAGCCAGTAAACGAACACCACGAACATCAATGACGATGAAAGGCAGCTCAATACAGAATTTTGCTAGAGATGATAGAAAGTGTCTAATGTGGACAGACTGGCAAGGTAATGACAGAAATCCAAGAACTTGAGAAACCAACTTTCTGTATGACCACATTACTTAATTTCTCTGTGACTCAGCTTTCCATGAGAATGATGTTGCATAAAGGTGTCTGATCATTTCGGTGAGACATTCGGTTAATAGAGTTGCAGCAGCCCGTTAAGTACTTCTGTGGTATAAATATAGATGCAGAAACAGCGGCTCCCAAAATCTGGTCTGTTGGGGCAAGCCCCATGTGGAGGCAGTGCAGCCGGAGGCAGTGAACTGGGCAACAGGGAAAAAGAAAGAGAGCAATGAATTACAAAAATTTGGGCAGTGTAGAAAAAGTCCAAAAGGAGGAGGAAAAGACTAAGTTGGACAAAAGGGATAGGAGAACAAACAGCGAACTGGAAGGTCGGCCAGAGGATAAGGTGATCTTGCCAGGGAGAATTTCATCCGGACACAGTCAAAGGGTAATACGTGCTGCCCGCTAAAAGGAGGATGGAGAAGATGATTTAACAGACCTCCCATTTCTGGAGAACATTCTCAGGTTTCTCAAGGATGCCATGACAATATGATCTTATTAATAACAAAAAGTAGGGAGCAGGAAGTAAATAGGCGCAGCAATAAAGGTGGCTGGAGGATGGAGCCAATGGTAATGATAAACAAGCATTAACAGTGCACGCTGCTACAAACAACTGTCTGTTTTCGCTGTCCCTTCAACAGAAAACACGAAGCAAATCTGAATGCCACTTAAGAAGGAAAGGCCTGGGAAAAAGAAATACTGAGGGAGAGCAGGTAAGGGAAAACACAGGCAAAACGCTCAACTATGCGTGTAAAAAATGGAGATATGACATGACGAGCAACTGTCTAAACAGAAAGGCCAAATAGGGAAACTACCAGGCTAAAGGAAATATTCGTGAAACAAATCTTCCAAGAAAATGGTGACCCTGGCCACCGCCATCCGGACAGATGACCACCCCAGACAGACAGTGCCCGCGGGCAGCTCTTGGAGGAGCCTCTTCCCTCTCCAGCTCTGCCACTGCCCTTGGGGGACACCTCGGGCAGCCCTCGGCAGCCGAGCGTTTCCTCTGTTATGTTGCTGCACGGCCTTTGCGAGGACAAAACCATGGTTCTTCCAGCTGCCACAGCTAGCTGGGTGCATTCAGCACGAGTCCCACACAGTTCATGTACTTTCCCGTCCCATGGCAGGTCCCTGGGGGCTGGACACTGCCTGGAAGCCATCTCAGGTTGCAGAGGTGCTGCAGAGGACCCTAGCAGCTGTGTGCATGGAGCTGGTCTTAGCACCAAGACCACAAAATCTTGACCTTGAGAGGCATGGTTGAAAAATTCAGAACCATTTTTAGGTGATTTTTGAACCTCAGTTTTAAGACCCATGGGGGACACAGGAGCCAGGAGCATATTGTCAGGCAACACTCTCCTAAGTGCTTAAGTCATTTCTGAAACAGATATTTAGGGCTCTGAGCTCTTTAGGGCCAGATTAGTAAAGGTACTTGGACTATCAGAGGTTCAGACTGGTGCCCTGTGGAGTTTTCAGAAGCACCCCAGTGCTTAGCTCCCATTGAGAAGAATTATTTCAATCCATGATGGCATCGCGGGAAAATGCCTTAATGTGGCTATCTGCAACTCCACTTGCTCAAAAGCCTTTACAGGTCATGTCCTGAAAGCTGAGCCAATATCCTGCTCCATTAAGGCCCCATTCGTTTCTGTTGCTATCCAAAGAATAACAGCAATAACAAATACGCTCCAGCAAATCACCTGAGTGTTTGAGGAGCAACCTAAGGATATAGCAGGACAAAAAGGCCCTCAGAATGGCTTTGAGCAAATTTGAAGAGAAAGATGTCTGGGAGCAGGTGGGACCCATGGCACAAGGACACCTCATCTCCTGCATGGCCATGGCCTCAGGGGGACTTTGTCCTCTCTGGCATTGAGAGAAGGAGCTTAAAATGTTAAAAGCCTCATCTCAGAGCTTTTACTATAAATACAGCAATAACCACAGGGGTGAGCTGCCATTGCCCCAGCAAACAACACAGAGCCGCGGTGCTGCTGTCCCTCCCGAGTGGCTCGCAGCAACTCTTCCTGATGGGGCAGCAAAATTGGTGAACAGGGGCACGTGGCTGGGGGCAGGATGAGTCCTGGGCACCAGGGTTCAGTCCCCTGTGCCCACTTTGCTGTGAAGTTAACGTGAACGGCACAAATGAGGCCCCCAGGCTGGCCGGCTGCATGGGACCAAGGTATGAGCATCTCCAGCTCTTGTTCAAAATAATACCTCTGTGGTTGCTGTGAAGCACAGGTGGTGAAGCCTTCACCACTGGCAGAGACAGTAATAGCTCCATGTTTCTGTTCTTTGTTTGCTTTTTTTTTTTTTAATCAGAACATATCTTATTCTGATGCAATGGGTTAAGCTGAAACTTGTGCCCTGGTTCCTTGCTGCCCCGCAAGTTAGCACCACTCTCAGTGCATATTTGAGAAAGCACTTTCCAGTGCTACAAAGCCTTAGGTGAAGGTGACAGAAATTCTGGACTCTACGATATCCCCTCCTGTCCAATCCAACCCCAATCTTTTCAAACACATTTTTTTACTCAGAACTATTGGTTTAAATTTGTAGATTTACATGCTTCTCATCTCCAGCTAGTGGTTCTAATTTAAAATTTTAGAAGCTAGTGCTGCTAATTTAATTCATGATGATGGTGTAAAAACTACAGAACCGATTCAGGGACGGAACTTCTTTTTTTTTTTTTTTCCTCTCTCTTTGATCTGAATGTCTTAGTTAAGGGACTACAAGCTTCTGCAATATTCAGGCTTTTATTTATCTTCCTCAGAAGTGGTTTGGTCAGCTTCCATTTCTAAGTCCTTTGTTTTGTACCTTAAATGCCCTGATTTTTGGAAAGCACTCAGCAGTCCTCCTCTTCACCTTGAACTCCACATTGAGTTGGAAAATCTAATAACGAAGTAGCCAAGATCACTACTTGCTTTTAAAAATCTTATTCTGAAAGTCTTGGCGGGAACCTCCATAAGTTAAAGTACCCAAACTGATAAGCAATTAATAAGCTTGCTGAACTCTGCCTGGCCTTAAAAATGGTCCAGCTGATCTCAGAATAAATCAGCAAAGAAAGAAGAAACACCAAAGAAAGGAATTTCCTCACCTTAAAGTCATCAGAGGAGGACTGTGGGAGCAGGGAACAAGGATGCATCTGAGAGCGTCCCAACGGCTTGTTTGCGCTGCCTCCCTGCCCATCAGAGGCTGTAGGGCTTTATCCAGGACCCCCTGTGCTGAGCTCCTCCACTGTGTCTGGCTAAAGCCTGATCCCCAGACTGATTGACATGGAGGCCTTCAGACGTGCAACAGTCCCCTCTTCCAGCTTGAAGTTCCAGTCGTGTGCTTTTCACTGTTAAAAATGTGTATCTGATTTCTAGCTTGTATGTTTCTGGCTTGAAGTGCCCAGCGCTGCTTTATGCTGTGCAGAATCCCACTAGATTAGCAAGACTATTAACACGAGCAAAGCGATACCGTTTTCACTTCAATTCACTTTCTTTCCAGGAGCTCAGCAGGCAGCACCGAGTTTTTCACTGAGAGGGTTTTCCCCAGCCCATTCACCATCTGGGTGGCTACACCTTTTCTCCACCTCTTGTGAGTTTGGACACCTGAAATATGCCTACAGCCCCAGCAGTGAGCTCTACAACAGTAAAACCTTCCCTCCTTTGTTCCTTCCCATGTAGTACAGCTGTAAATACCCAAAGATTGCATCAGCTTTTTGTACTGAAACATCTAGCCGGGCGCTCAGTTTCGCTGTCTGCCAATGTTTGCTTCAGGGTTTCCTGGCGGACGCACCCCCACGCTCCAGACATGGTCTGTGGTGTTCAGCTCTCCAGCATGTAACTTTGGCTGCAATAAAAGCCAAGGTGAATCATCCGAGAAACCCCAGATTACTCAGAGCTGGCTGAATCACTGTCCAATTCTCTAGCTTTTTAGTCACCTCACCTGCCAGCTCTGATTCCCCGTCTGCTTTCAGAGCACTCTAGTGTTTCTGGGCTGGAACTCATGGTTCCCACAGAGCTTTTACAAGCAAGATACCCATCTTTTTAAGGCTTCCTTTACTGATAACTGGTTTTTGAGATCTGACAGCTAATCGGCCCAAATCCCATTGTAACGCTTTACGGGGTTGTGTCGCTTTGGGCTGCAGAGTGTTAATCACATCACCAGACAATGCAAGCCAGAGCTGCAGATCTCCCACACAGAACCTCTTATCAACCTTGTCATCTCATCAGATGACCAAATCAAAGCTTTTTTTGGTATAAAGCCACACAGAGTGGCGTTAGCTACATTCTCCCCCTTTACTGTTTAAATTTTATTTTGCCCAGGACAGGCGTTAGCTTGCACTACCTGTTTTATCTTGCTTCCTGCTTTTGAGTATTGGCATTGTGTCAGCTCCTTCCAGCACTTGTAGAAAGTGACCCCATTTCAGGACTGAATGAAAAGCTCAATTTAAAGGAACTGTATCTGCTGGATTGGGCCTACTTTGGGCCCCAGCCAGCTAACACCATACAAAATGGTTCCAGACACCATCCCCTAAGCAAGGAGCCACCCAGCTTTGAAACCTAAACCAAGCGAATTACACCAACCACTTGGGCGTAAGACTAGAAACCGGGCCCCGACTCTGGTAAGCATGTTGCCCATACATCTAAGGTTTTTTTGGGTGTCATCCAAACCACTGTTAGCAGTGTCTGCAGCAGCCTGGTGACTGCACGGTGGGTGCTTGGTGCTAGGTTGGTTAAGAGTTTCACCCAGAGTGCTAGTAAGACTTTCAGCCCACTTCCCTCCTGCTTGTTTCCACCCAGTTACATCTCTTCAACCTTTTTGTGTGTGTGTGTGCTAGAAGTGCCACCAGCAGCTATGACACTGCATTTGGAGGTAGCCGAGGACATCCCCACGGTCTCGCTTAGAATCACTGGCAGGTGGGAAGCCGATGGGTGTAGTTGTGGCTGCACACAGACAACGGTGTTAGTATTTGGATAGGATGGTGGCAGCTCAGATCTAAGGGTGAGAAAGGCAAATGCATGCGTTGGGTTTCACAGGGGTTCCCACAAAGCCTACCAACTTCCCTGGGCCATTGTCAGGCTGAACTGCTGGTAGGCAGCTCAGGCCTGCTGGGCGGCAAACACGCCCTGTTTGCATGAGAAAAGCAAGTTAAGTCAACCTCGACCAGAAGTGCTGGCTAAGATGTGAAAATCTTCTAGAGACTTGAATACTTCATCAGCATATTCTGCAAATCTGAAGCGGGACTCTCTGGCAGAGATCTGCTTTGGGTTATTTGTTAACGTCTCTTCGTTCAGTGGCAGAAAGCCAAAGTGCTTACAGACCAGGCTGCTTGGCAGAAAAGCTTGCAACATGGCACTTGGCTGATAACAAGAAAGATCAGATGTGCAGACAGGATTTGGCTCTTGTGTCACCCAGCCCTATGCCAGGGCTGTTTGAAGGCTAAAATGCAACTTCTGTTGTTTAGGGGAGTTTGCGAATCTCTCACAATTTCACTTCCCTGTGTATTACATATAGAGCACACGACACAGATTGTCTGGGAATAGCTGGGTTGAGAAACAGGGTTTTCATCCTGCCAGCTATTGTCTTTTAGGCAGCTATAAACATCACTAAAAGCAGAAGTGTTCGTGGGCAGTAGGGTGCAAAGCTGCTGGGGAAATCTGGAGAGAGAGAAAAGTGGTTGAACAGCTCCATGAAAAGAAGAAGTGAATCTACTATTTCCTGTATTCAGCAAGAGAAAATGCCTGGTGGAGAAACATTACAGCCATGCTGTCCTTACTCAGTATCCTCTGCAATCTTCAGTTAACTTTTTCCCTTATTTGAACATCTATCATAAACACAAGAGAGAAAATTGGGTTGAGTTGGACGGTGAGAAGACTATCACATGCATGGGGTGGGTTCTGCAAGGCTGATAGAATACACCCGGCTGGGAAGGATGAAGGGTGGGCAGGGTTCAGTTCCTCGCTCCACAGTGCAATAAAATTTTATTGCATTATGCCTATCTGACATGGGTTGGTTTTTGTGAGACCTTTGGTTGGTTGCAGCCCACCTGTTGGGTAACATCAGCTTAAACTGAGCAAAGTGGTATCAGAGGAGCTACACATTCAAAATGAACTGACCGTCTAGTGTATGCAGGATGAGTAGCAGTGGGAGGATATGAGTGTGTGGGTAGATGGATACCAAATCCATCAGATGGAAAGTGAGCAAGCCACAGACTGTGCCAGCAGATTTGGATGCTGCTGGTGTCATTTTGGTAAGCGCAGTCCTCTCTTGCCACTGCACATGCCACACAGGATCTTACCCTTTCCATCGGCAGAGGTTCCACAGGCTTTGCAACCACCCATTCGGGGGTAAAGGAAATAATTTGCTGTAGTAAAAATAAATGATCTCCACCAGTGAGCTAGAGGAAATTACCTCGCCGAAAAGCACTTCAAGAAAAAACCTATAGTAAGTACCTCCTTACTTCAATAAGGCCGGGATTTCATCCTGCACCTCTGTGTAAGTGCTCTCCCGTGAAGAAGTGGACTTCCCAGGCCCAGCATTTTCTCCAGGCAATGCCAGTGGAAGCAGCCTGTGCAGGAGGCTGCCAGCCCTGAGGGCTGCCCCACGGCAGGAGCTGCATTTCCTTTCCTGCGTACAGCACAACGTATTGGCATGTACGGACTCATACAGAAACCCTCCAGAGGAACACGCTGTCTTTCTAGACATGAATTGAGGGAGCAAGCGTGGGAACGACGAGCACAACAAGAAGTCCTCAAACAGCAGAACAGTGTGAGCTCTCTGTCTCCAAATGATGAATTTCACACAGCACACGCGATCTACACAAGCACCACAAACAGCCCTCCCTGGGTGCCACACTTTGTCTGCACGGTTAGCCAAGATGCTAATGGGATACAAGAGGCATCAATTGATTTTTACTGATGTACGTGACAGGACTCCTGCCTGTCACACCGGGAGAGACACGTCTGAAACAGGAGCTCACACAGCAGGGTTGCTGGGGCACTTTTCAGGACATCGTGGCCTCTGTCCTGGTTTGTCGTGGAGACAAGTTAGGAAGGGACTTCTGGATGTCTCTAGGCCAAAGCCCTGCCCACAGCAGGGCCAGCCAAGTTTCAAGTATCTCCAGGAATGGAGGTCCCACAACCTCATGGAAGCCCTGTTCTCACGTTTGACCACCCTCACAGTGAAAATGTTTTCCAGATAGTAAGCAACAATTTCCCATGGGTTTTGCCTCTTATTCCTCTGAGGAAGATTGTCTGCTTCACCTTTACACCATCTCACTAGGTAGCTGCAGTCAGGAGTACCTAGCAAGAAGGTAGGGACCTCAAGACCTCAAGCCATCTCTTGTTAAGGCTGATCAAACCCACTGCTCAGCCTCCTCTCATACGCCAGCTGTTCCAGCCGCTCACCATTTTGGTAGCCCTCAGCTACTGTGCTCCAGTGCATCAGTGAAGAACCAGCTGCGGAGCACATCAGCCCACAGGGTAAGAAGGAGGCTCCGGCACTCTGCAGATGGGTGCACAGAAAGCTCAGTGGCAGGGAGGCAGGTGGGCTGGCTTAGTGACTCATATTCAGCAAGAGAGCGTTTGCTGCACCCCTGACACTTCTTTCCATTTTAAAGAGACCTGCTGCAGGCTTTTAGTCTCTGAAGAGGTGAAAGAAAACGTCGGGATGGGAAGGCAGCAAATGATGTGCTGTTGGAATTACTAACTATGTCTCCTGCTTGTTTCTATATCCCTCTACAGGGTAGATAAAGCAATGTCTCAACAGATGCACAAAGAGATGGGCAACCTCTTCACCAATCTCCTTAGGCAACTCTAATTAGTTATCTCACCAGTAGAAAACAAAAATCTTGTTTACAATTCCCATCAGCTTTTGCTCCAGCGCCTAGCTAGGCGTTTCCTCTTCATTTCCCTGTAATTCTGCACATCTCCAGGAGCTGAAAAACTAAACGGGGCTGCAAGCAAGGGGCTGGATGGCCCTGCAGGCAGGCTCAGCTCCCAGCTGAAGAGGCAGCGAGAGCCACGCAGCCCGTGGGTGTGCCTGCCAGCTGCACAGCCCCCCTGCGCTGCGCCCGTGCCCCAAAACTGCCAGCGCTGAGACAGCCCTTCTTCTAGCCCACTTTTCCTGTGCAAAACCACAAAGACTGTTTTCTAATGACTATTTAAATGACTTCTCATGTTTGGGGGATAGGTAGGCTATGAACTTTCAGAATAAGATGTTTTAAAACAGAGAGCGTGCATTGCCAACTGGCACAGAAAAACCCCTTTGAGAAATGACTACAAAATAAGAGGTCAGAACTTCATGGCCCACACCACAAATAGCACTCTAGCTGAGAGGCATTAGGAGAAAATGTCAGTATAGTCAGATTAACCGTCCACAGGGGAGTTTGTTGTAGTTACCACTACGTCATATGAAACTTCTTGGGCAAGGGCTGTATCACACCTCAGGACATTTTTATTTCATGCTTAACCTTGCAAGGCTTATTTTAAACAGAGGCTATGGAAGTTATTGCTGTCAGTGAAACATGGACGTGTAGGCTGGGATTCCATACGCTTTGCTCCAAGAGTCAACAGCTAAACACCATCAGTACTGAGTAATGTGCCTCTGCTCTCCTTAGAGTCAAAGGGAGTTTCATCAACACAGTCAGGAGAGTCAGGAAAGCAGTCTGTCCATCTTGTCTTAAAGCAGATTTGGTCCAACCTGCGTTGGATCAGATGCATTGCTCTTCATTGGCTGTATTGACTAAAGCATCCCTATTAGATACAGCTTAAGGTCACTGAACTGAATCCCACGCGTGCAGTCAACAGGGGTTCCTGTAAGAGGATCACGACACTGCGACCGAGGGGTAGTTTTTAGCTGCAGCTTTGTTAACAGTGACCTTTTCTTTCAGCTTCAGCTTTAACAGGCTGTTTTGGCCACGCTGTCATGTCCACGGGCTTCTGCACAGCACATCACACTCAGTTTCCCTTCATTTCCTACAGAGAGTGCAAATAACTGATACAAGTTCTTCACCCAAGCCAGTGAGCAGACCTAGTGCAATAACATACACACCTCTCCAGCGTTTTTCATTCCCCGATAACAAAAATCTTTGCAGAGACTTAATGCCACATCACGAGGGAGCACAGAGGAATGGCAGGTGCCCGAAGTTATTGGACGTGCGAAGTAGTGAGCCCAGAGGTCACGCACCAGCGCCGCGTCCGCTAACCCTAGCCTTGGTCTAACAAGCCCAGGCTCCAACCTGACTACCCCACACCCCGGGCCAGAGCAGTCATGTGATGCTTTGGTGCTTGGGGAAAAGTGTCAATACAGTTTCTCTTTGTTTGATATAGGATGATTTTCTAAAGCTCATCAAAGATATTCTTGCTCCCAATGGCTGTCCCAGTGCAATCTTTGCTCGTGCCTCATCAGCATGCATCTGCTCAGGCGTGGCCAGCCTGGGCGTCTTACCACACTTCCACCCCGGGGTTAACATCTGGGGTTATGCTCCGCTCTTGTTGGTGTTGACCGGCATCGTGTGCTGATCAACAGCTGCATTTAGAGTATCGCTTCCTGCTGAATACTGCCCAGCCAACTGGGAGAGTGCCCGCGTTTCTCACGCTGCGATGCACCACCTGCACAGCTCGGTTGCTCGGATGTCGCTTTGCTGCTACTCTGCTTCTCATCTGCTAAGAAGGGGCTTATTCAACAGCCTTTAACATTATCATTTATTTCTTATTATACTAAAGAGCTAATTTTCAGGGACATACATGTAGCAGAAAAGTCTGGACTTGTTTTAGTAATCTACCATCACCACCACAGCAACACAACTCTCACTAACCCAAATAGTGACATAATCCCAAAGTGTGTGTGTTGGTGAGGTTTCTCAGTATTGTAACATAACAGATACTGGATCTCTCTCTAATATTATTCTCTTTTCCCCTTTCATTCATATTGTCTCTAGCCAGAAAATTCAGCATGGCAGAAGCATTTCCAGAAGCGACGACCGAATACACTTATGATGAGCATGCTTTTTCCTGCGATAAAACTGACATCCAAGAATTCGGGAAAGTATTTCTGCCAATATTTTACATTGCCGTGTTTGCTCTTGGCCTCACAGGGAATCTAATGGTGGTTTTTGCCATTGTGAAAGAAGGCAGTAAAAAAAGCATCACTGATATTTATTTCCTGAATTTGGCTGTCTCGGACCTTCTCTTTGTGATCTCCCTCCCCTTCTGGGCTTCCAACACCGTGCGGGGATGGACCCTCGGGACTATCCCATGCACAGCTGTTTCCTCGCTGTATTATATCGGTTTCTTTGGGGGCATGTTTTTTATCACTGTGATCAGTATCGACAGATACTTGGCTATTGTCCGGGCAACATACTCCCTGAAATCCAGAACAATGAAGCATGGCTTTCTGATAACCTGCGGAGTATGGGCAACAGCAGTTTTGGTTTCAGTGCCACATTTTGTGTTTTCCCAGCTGTTAGAAAATGACTGCATTCCTGTGTTCCCCCAGGAGCTGGAGAACATCTGGCCGGTGTTCTGCAACGTGGAACTGAACACCATAGGCTTTTTCATCCCAGCCTGTATCATATGCTATTGCTACTGCGGGATCATCAAAACCCTGCTGTCCTGCAAAAATCAGAAAAAAACACGAGCCATAAAACTGACCTTCATTGTGGTGGTCGTGTTTTTTCTGTTTTGGTCCCCCTATAATGTACTGATTTTTCTTGAGACTTTAAGGCACTATGAATTATTTGTAAGCTGCAACCAAATTAAATCACTGGACTACGCAATGCACCTGACTGAAACCGTTGCATTCAGCCACTGCTGCCTCAATCCTCTTATCTACGTCTTTGCTGGGGAAAAATTCAGGAAATACCTTTACCACGTTTGCTTAAAGTACTGCCCGTGCCTGTGCTTCTGTGGGCCCTGCAATCACTACCAGGTCAGGTCTTCAGCTAGCTATGCAGAAAGCGCCGTGAACAGCAACATTACCCTAAACACCAGTGACCAGGACGGGTCTGTCTTCCTCTGAAGTGAGAATGCCTCCTCTGTAGAAGAAATCTGTGTAAATAAGTCTTCTGCAGTGCTAGCCACTGCTAAGAGATTGCCATTACCCATGGGAAAACACTTGTAACAGCACTGAATTACTGACATACCCCTTATTAAGCATTAAATATCCTAAAATAGTGAATATTTTAAAAACAAAATCAGTACAATATGTCAAGGCTGAACACTGAATTGAATCAAGAGAGAGGAAGAGGACACGTAGAAGCAAAAGCAATGCTCTCTGCCCAGAACAGAGATGGAGAAGAATTTAAGGACAGGGAAGTTGTTACACAGTTCTGTCATCTACACTTCTGTGTGTATATGCACATGTGGTGCAAATGTTCATAGACCTAAACTTTTTTAAGGAAAGAGAGATTTCATTAATGAATGATAGCTGGCTGTTAGCAAAGGGGAATACTTTTGTTGCGATATATTGAGTTATATCCATATGGAAGCGGTTTGGGAGTTATTGATTGCAACAAATGTTTTACCTGTGCTTTCATATGTAATAAAATCTTCCTGTTAAAATAAATAAATAAATAAAATGTATATATGCATTTAGTGCCAACAATACACTCAGTGTTGATAACATGCAATAATCAGAGCAAGCACTGTCCCAAAGGTTTTGGGACCTGACCCGGAGCTGATCTGTGCCAGCAGGCATCTCTCCTGATTTCTGTGGGCAGAATTTGGCAGAGCCCTTCACTCAGCACATCCTCAAGCGCTCTGTTGAGTGAGGGCCTGCCAGGTTAGTGAATGGAGATGAGCACACAGTGGGACAGCCGGAACTGGAGGTGTGGGTTGGGGGTCATTGTGCTTGGCCATCGTTTGCAGTACTTGGTAAGTACATGTGTCACACTCATGCTCTGCTTGCCCCACCTTGTAAACACTGGCTGCATCTATATCATCACAAAAAACAGCTTTTGGGACAAAATAACCACTTGTCCTTGCTGTCTACCACAACCTTCCTTATCCTTTATGGCCTCTCCACCACAGCTGATTTTCCCAGGGAGACCTTCAAGTGTACCCAGATTTAATGTGTCATGGAGGACATTACCATGCGCTCTTGACAGCCTCCAAATATCCTTTTTACTCTTGCAATGACAATACTTTGGGGGTGGAAAACATCAGTCAGACAACGGAGAGTCCTTTCCTGGGGCCTCCCTGGAAAGCTCCTGCCATTATCTGCCGCAAGGGCACGTGGGATTTTGTAGGCTGTGTGGGCTGGAGTTAGGTGAATGGAAAAAGGACTGTTGCCACCTATGACGCTGAGGTCACCATACAAGGAAAAAGCAAGGACCTATCTTACAAAATGAGTCCATGCCAATGGGACCTATTTTTACACATCAATGGAACCAACAAATATATCAAATGTGATGAAACGCTCTCACTTTCTGACTAACAAAAGAGTTGTTCCTGAGTATCAGTGGGAGGAGTAGGCCCTCTCGTTCTGGACCTCAGCGACACCACATTTCTAAGAAAGCTTGGAGGAGAGCCTCTCCATTCAGTAACTGAGTAATTTTCCATATGCATTAATTCAACAAATATTAAATATTCAATTTTTTGCTACTGAACATTCACTATGGTCTACAGTATAATAGTGCCTTTTCATAAAATGCCTTGTATTAGGTGTAAATATATTATATACACTCAACTTTGAATATTTCAGCTTTAAGTGGATTTCCAGACTCCAGACCTCTTGGCTAAGATTAAGTGTAGCATGAGTGTCATTTGAAATTAAATTACTTTTCAAAATCCAGTCTGCCTAGACAAGACAACTCCACCTGCTCCCACCCCCAAGCAAGTGATTCCCTGCCCAAAAATGGTATTTTTAAGAAATGCTAAGATGTGCAGAAAGAAAGAGGAAGGTACTCTGAGACTAAACAAGAAGTCATCTGCATGAAATAAGCCTGAAGAGGGTTTATTGCTGGACTGAGCACTGCAATCTCACTTGGTTTGTTCAACTTTTGCTTTATTTTACAGGCAACGGTGAGCTACTCACAGCTCAATGGTGAGTGGGAAGAGTAAGACGCAGCTTTAAACATGATCTATGCGCTGCTTCCAGAACAAAAAGCCCAAGCCTGAGCTTTTGGCCAGCTCTATAGGAAAAGAGAGCATTTTCCTGCCCAGCCCCAGCGGTTTCACAGGAATCCTGCACATCACCGACACGGTACATCACAACACACACACCTTGCAGATGCGTCATCCCCTGCAGTGCAGACTTGGTACTGTGACTCAAAGTGCTTTGGCAAGCCTGGGCTATCTACAAGCCACATTGTGCAAACTGCATGTGCGAAAATCCCTCACTTGCCATTTCAGGACTTCGCCTGACAACCTGCACTTTTTCTGTCTTCTTTGCCACACTGCAGCGCAGGGCTTTCAAGGATTGTCAGCATAATATCATCAATTTTTATGCCATGTATTTGCAAGTCATTATATCAGATTTGTTATTTATGTGCAAGGTATTTTTGCTCAAATGTTGAGCATTTGTGTGAGGTTAAAAGCTTCAACGGGGTTTCCAGACACTGGGCTCTGCAATGCAGAACTGCTGAGATTCCTCCTCTGAGCAGAAGTGGTAAATCTCTGAAAACCTGTTAAAAACCAAAATCATCATTTTTGTTTGGTTTGCAATAGCAGGAAGAGTTTTGTTGCAATCACCCCTTGAAACATTTCAGCCTCCATGAACCATATCAGTTCCCTAGGTCTCTGCTTATTTTATACATTGCATTCCTGGAGGAATTCTTTGCACTATTTGAGCCTGACTGAAAGCCCACTGATGTCTCTTTAAGTCCCTCCACTGAACTTTCAGTTAGCTGCAGCCTTTATTCAGAGATATTACTTCTCTATCAAGACCTCTGCAGCAGGAAACTGATGTTTTCTAAACACTCAGCTATTTTACAACATAGACTTTTCCATGTATTCCTCATATTTGTCCTAACTGAATTTCATCGGTGCAGTTCTCCTCTCCCTCCATCAATGTTTAGGTGAAAACTAATATAAATTTGGATATTCAAAACATTTGACTACCAACAATCAAAATAGATTCAGGAGCTGTTTCCCATCCACCAAAGAGGAGACCACACTTCCTCACAAGAAATATAGTTTGGTCAGGGAGCTCAGCCTGCAGATGGGAAGGTGAATGTGACACATTGTGCCCAGCAGGTGTTGCTGCTGTTGCTCTTGAGCTACCCCAGGTTCACTGCTCTCTGAAAAAAAAGGTCTGCATTACATAAAAATTATACTTAGCAAGTTACAATTTACACATGAAAATTCAAACACACGCGTGTATATATCTATCCATTGAATAGTAGTTGGCTGTGCAATTACAAATGGGGGTCAGGTATTCTGACCTGCTGGTCGAACAGAGGTGTAAGAAGGAAATGCACAGGCAGCAGAAGCAGGGACATGTGGCCTGGGAAGAGTACAGGGATGCTATCCAGATGTGTAGGGATGGGATCAGGAAAGCCAAGGCACAGATGGAGCTGAACTTGGCAAGGGATGCAAAGAATAACAAGAAGGGCTTCTGTAGGTACATTGGTCAGAAAAGAAAGGCCAAGGAGAGTGTACCCCCTCTGATAAATGAGAAAGGAGAACTGGTAACAACAGACATGGAGAAGGCTGAGGTACTCCACAAGTTCTTTGCCTCAGTCTTCACTGGCAGTCAGGCTTCCCACATCTCTCAAGTCCCTGAACCTCTAGGCAGGGGCTGGGGGAGCAAAGTGCCTCCCACTGTAAGCAAAGAGCAGGTTCGGGACCACCTGATGAAACTGAACAGGTACAAGTCTATGAGGCCTGATGACATGCCTCCCAGGGTCCTGAGGAAACAGCCTGACATAGCTGCCAAGCCACTCGCCATCATATTTGAAAAGTCCTGGCAGTCAGGTGAAGTCCCCCGTGACTGGAAAAAGGGAAACCTCACTCCCATTTTTGAAAAGGGTAAAAAGGAAGACTCGGGGAACTACAGACCGGTAAGCCTCACCTCTGTGCCTGGGAAGATCATGGAGCAGATCCTCCTGGAAGCTACGTTAAGGCACATGCAAGACAAGGATCTGGGACAGCCAGCATGGCTTCACCAAGGGCAAATCATGCCTGACCAATCTGGTGGCCTTCTGTGATGAAGTGACTGCATCTGTTGACAAGGGCAGACCAACCGATGTCATCTACCTGGACTTCTGTCAGGCCTTTGACACGGTCCCACATGACATCCTTATCTGTAAGTTGGAGAGAGAAGGATTTGAAGGGTGGACTATTCAGTGGATAAGGAATTGGCTGGATGGCCACAGCCGGAGTTGCAGTCAACAGCTCTATGTCCAGGTGGAGGCCAGTGACGAGTAATGTCCCTCAGGGGTCCGTCGTGGGACCGGTGCTGTTTTAATATCTTTATCAATGCCACAGACAGTGGGATCGAGTGCACCCTTAGCAAGTTTGCAGATGACACCAAGCTGAGTGGTGCAGCTGATACAACAGAAGGGAGGGATGCCATCCAAAGGGACCTGGACAGGCTTGAGAGGTGGGCCCACGTGAACCTAAGGAGGTTCAACAAGTCCAAGTGCAAGGTGCTGCACCTGGGTCAGGGCAATCCCGGACTTGAGGACAGGCTGGGAGAAGAACTCACTGAGAGCAGCCCTGCGGAGGAAGACTTGGGGGCTCTGGTGGATGAAAAGCTCGACATGAGCCAGGAGTGTGCACCTGGAGCCCAGAAGGCCAATTGCATCCTGGGCTGCATCAACAGAGGCATGGCCAGCAGGTCGAGGGAGGTGATTGTCCTCCCTCTGCTCTGCCTCGTGAGGCCCCACCTGGAGCACTGCATCCAGGTCTGGGGCCCACAGTACAAGAAGGACATGGACCTGTTGGAGCAGGTCCAGAGGAGGACCACGAGGATGATCAGAGGGCTGGAGCACCTCTCCTGTGAAGACAGGCTGAGACAGTTGGGGTTGTTCAGTCTGGAGAAGAGAAGGCTCCAGGGAGACCTCACTGCAGCCTTTCAGTACTTAAAGGAGGCTTATAAAAAAGGTGGAGAGGGACTTTTTACATGGCCAGATAGTGATAGGACAAGGGGGAAGGGTTTTAAACTAAAAGAGGGGAGATTTAGATTGGATGTTAGGAGGAAAATCTTTACTTAGAGGGCGGTGAGGCACTGGAACAGGTTGCCCAGAGCAGCTCTGGATGCCCCATCCCTGGAGGTGTTCAAGGCCGGGCTGGATGGGGCTTTGGGCAACCTGGTCTAGTGGGAGGTGTCCCTGCCCATGGCAGGGAGTTGGAACCAGGTGATTTTTAAGGTCGCTTCCAACCAAAACCATTCTATGATGATTCTCTGGGTTTGATGGGGGACTGGGTTTTGTGGGATTGAGGGGTGGTGAGGTATATTTTCATCTTTTTTCATTGTCATCAACTCTTTTCCTGTTTGAGAATCACACTGACACATAAATCCTTTCTCCGCTGGGCTACCGTTTGAATAACTAATAAAAGCTGAATCCAAATTTTCTCAGCAGGTTCATAAATATAATTCATCTTCCACTAATAAATACAACAAGCACAACATACTTAGCCAAAGTGCTTGCAGTGAGACATATGGATATCAGTATCTTTTTTAGGAGTCACTGCTAATCCCACTCATTTAAATATCACGTTGCAGTCATATAATTATAGGATTTATGTTTCTTTTTTTTTAAGCAAAGCATGGCAGCTTTTATTTTTTTACATCAACCTCTTGGGGCTTTAAACTTGTACAAAAGGCTTAGAAATGCAGCCAGTGAGAGTATTACGCTGAGCTGGGAAATTGCTCAGGGGTGAAAGCTGGAGTTTTCAACACTGACATCAGAAAGAGTCACTATCCACATATTCCCTTTGGATTTAGAATTGGCTGGGAGTGGGTCTGAAGTCCTGGTTCAGAGTAGCCTGAAGTTTTAAGGCTATATTCCATAGAGAAACTATTTATAAATGCAGTGTTTATGGGTTAAGTTCTGTCATTTCCACTTTGCCTTTACCACCTTTGCAATGTGCCTCACTGAGATCTCGTAACACAAAACTGTTGTCCTAGGAGAACACTTTGTTGCCAAAGAAGGGACAAGTCCCATCTATGCAAGTCACAAGTCCTGTTATCCCTAAAAAACACAGCAGACTTTTCCAAAGAAAAACTCAGTTACCAACTTTATTCTTGCTGAATTTGAACTGTAGAAGCTGCACCATCTCTACCCACCTTTGCTTTCACAATTCCTAGCTGCTAGTATTTTTGTTCTGCAGTTATTGCCCAAGCATTGTGTCGTGCTTTGCCAAAGGCCGTTTACATACCACTTCCACAATGGACACATTTTAGAAGTGAAGGAAGTATTTTCCGTGTTAAGTACCTACCCAGTCCTACTCAAAGATTTACTGTTTGTACCTTAGTTTATTAAGTTCCCAAGACACAAGGAACTCTAAAGAAAACCTGTGACTTCCAAAGTAATTATCTTGAAATTCAAATGTAGTAATTGAAGCTAAAACTGAGAACAATTTAGAACTAATAAAGGATGGCTTCTGACACTTGTCACATGCATACAACTTCTGCTGAAGTTGGTAGTAATTCAGCTGCCACTGTTAACAGTAAGTTCCTAATTTACTTGGCTATTACTGTAAGAGTTTAGCTCAAACATATACACACCCAAGCCTCAAGACCTGGGCGTTGCAGACTTAGGGTTAACACATTGTTTTCAACACTGCAAAAAATATCCTGTATAATTTTGTTTGTTGCATTAATATGCAATACGCTAATGTCAGTAGTTAATATTTTGTATTCACCGATCATCTCCCTAAAGAAATATCATAAAAAAATTCCCATTGGACACAGAAAAAATGGTTTGCTTGTGAAAAATTGCTTGATTCTTGCATTTACCAAATTTCCACCAGTGAGCAGGAAGCAGCACACTAACGCTGTGTCACCAAAGGCAGAGTTTAGTGAATGGGATAGGGAATGCAAGCAAGGACTCTGGGCACACCTTTTTCACTGTACAGGGGATATTACCCATTTGCCAACCTCACCTGTAACTGGAAAAGTCTTCTTTCCACCCCAATCAGATGTGAAGTCTCTGGTATGTTATATGCATTTCTTACCATTCTGTATTCAATTGCAGCTCAACAGTATGAAACTTTTGGCCCATATATCCACATGCTGCAGTTTCCCCACAAAAAAAAAGTTTGCATTTAGCCCATAAATGCTACATTAAAACCAGCAGCACCACAACACAAAGAAACAGTTTGCGATGGCCATGATTGGCAGGACACGTTACAGGACAAGGATGAAGCTAATGAAGCAGAACAGTAGATGGCTCCACACCTCTGCTGATGAGACAGTTCCCTCAAGTGACAGGGATGCACTGCTATTTTGATGTGCAATTTCCTATGCTAGTGACTTTACCAGCACAGTTCCTTACATAAAAGAAATGCCTGAAGCCCTGAGCTGGAGCTTCAACTATTTTTCAGGGCTCCAACCGGGTAGGAGCAAACCAAAAGGAAATGGCACTTGAAGGAGGTTGCTGCAACAACCTAGCTTTGGGCTTTGTCCACAGCCCTTTGCCATCCCCTTTGCCCAGGGCAACTTCCGAGCAACATAGACCCCAACTTGGTAATAGTGAGAGCACATGGAAATCAGAAGCATATTCTTAGAAGGGCCTCAAGCAATATTGCTAATGACTTAAAACAGTCTAGGATGGGGATTAGGGTAAGTGCATGCAGGAATCGCTTCCTCAGCACCTTTAGGGACATCTCAGTAGAACTCCTGGCACAGATGAAGGACATTCATCAACACATTTTCTTTGCCCTGGAGGGAAGGTGTCTAAGGAGGCCCAAAGCTGGGTTAGTTTGTTTTGTACCATGGCAGTATTAGAACTGACTAAAATTTGACAGGGACATGACCCCCCAGCAGCTCCAGAGCCCCTCTGCCCCTCTGCCCCTTGAGATCCTTTGTTAGGAAATAGGCATCCTCAGACTACAGTCAGCTGATTTTCTGAAGGGAGCCCTCACCTGAATCGTTAAGGATCATCATTAGTTGGTCTCTTCTTTAGTTCTTTACTGGTCCCATTGATGGTCCCTGCTGTCCAGAGCCTCCTGGTAGCTCAGGTTTCAGGAGGCCACAATGCAAGGGAAGGGCAAAATATAAGCCATGATAAAGCTCAACACTCAACACTCAACATACAGGCCAGAGTTTACAGATCAAGACAGATCTGAAAAAGGAAACTGGAGGCAGTGGCATACATCTTTTTTACACAGGGCTAAAGGATTGAAGTACCTCCAGGGTCACCACAACCTCTCACTATCCCTGTAATCACCCTTGCTCCCCTTGTAGGAAGGACCCTCTGCCCTGAGTTTGCTCCATGATTTCTTCTGCCCATCCCTAGTGTCAATGCATCATTTCATTCCCACCACGGGGTGGCATTATTAAACTCTGTCAGACATAAAAGTCATTCATGATCAAGCAGGACACCACAATCTAGCAACTAGAGTCACTGATGAACAAGTACAGAGCAGGAAAAATATATTTATGAAAAGCAATAAAAAATAGCCACTACATCCTGCTGCTGGAAGAAAAATCAATTTCTCCCAGTTTTTTTTTTATTTTATTTTCATGTTCTTATTGAGCAAATGAGAGCCTGTGGGTGTTAAGTTAATTACAAGTGTTTCACCGATTCACAAAACACATCAGAGTATCTTGTAAATCACAAAGATGAGAGATAAGTTCCAGTGAAAACCTATAACAGTAGTCCAGACTTTTTGTTTTTGTTCCTATCAGTTTTATTTCTGCACCCTGAGTGGTTTCCCGTGCTATTAAAAAGTGAACTGAACATTACATGTGTTGTCTATACAGCTTGCCTTGAAGGGGACTTTCAGTGAAACAGCTTTCACCTTGTGATGGCAGAGTGCCTGGGTTTAACAAGCACAGAAAGATTATTGTAGCAACTGATAACAGCAAGTATTGGTTCTTAACACTGACCCTATGCAAGTACTTTGTAAGCAACTTCATTTATGTTAAACTACCATACTAAGGACATGGCAAGAGAGAGTGTCAAGGTATCCATTGTGTCAATGTTTAGGCCAGTCTTTCAACAAGCTTTTGAGGACTACCAACAACTACAGAATTTGAGACTTGGAGGCACTACCACAAAGCAAACAGAAAACAAAGTCTTTCTGCCAAAATGCCACCATTCCTTTGTATCTAAACTCACTACAGTAAACATTAAACTGGCCTGAGGAGACCTCTGCTAATCACTACTGCCTTGTCTTTATTTACTTATTTATTTAGTTATTTGGAGAGACCAGCCTTTAACTGGGACATCATGGTGATGGTTAGGTGACGGCTGGGAAACTTAAGAAAAATTATATCTCAGGTATCAACGGCTCCTCAGACTTGGAAACAGTGCAAATATGTCATCTTCCTGTAGAAACGACTTGGGAACATTTGCTGGATCCCTGAACAAGACAAAGAAAGATCCTTATGGTGTCATTTCACATTTAAGAAGAACAAAACTCATGTTTTTTTGCATTAGTGACTTTTATTTTAAGTAAAATTCAGCATACACAATGACTGTTTCTGTCACGCTTAAAGTTTAAAGTTTCAGTTCTTTTTTGTGAGGAGTTCTGAATAAAGCAGCTTCGCTCAGGACAAACATAGCAGCTTTTGCACAGGACAGGGAAAGGAAGCAAACTAGGCTGAGAAAAAAATGGTGGATAGAAGTAGCAGAATGCATAGGACCAGACCACTGAAAGGGGAAAAAAAAAAGATGTAGGGAATAGCAACTTAACATTGTTAAGCAAAGAAAATAGACATGACCCTCTAAGACCTAAATCTTCTGCTTGCCAGCACAAGTGGCTGTTTTAGCCAAAGGGAATTTATACGTTCAAAACATTTGAGGTAAATTACAAATGAACCACCTGCGAAAACAGTGTAGATGATGGCTGTCTCTATTGCACTTTCTGCTAGTTCTCTAATCGGATTGCTTTAGTTTCAGTTAGGCACAGTAAGTTTGGAATAAACTGAAAATTAGCAGGCAGGTAACTGCACAATGAATAGGTGGCACAAGCACTTTGCTAACAAGAGAGGATTGGCACTACGGATATGCAAACTATGATTCAAATTCACCCAAATTGCAAGAGAACGGTCCAAGGCCTGACCAGGCAAGAGGGGCTTGGCCACCTGATGGAGAGGACTGTTTGCTGAGAAAGGTAGCTGCTTGTGCGCCTGTGACTTTGGTGGTCTGGATCAAAATACTGATTTATCTTCAGTTTGTCTTTATTCGCTGTCATCTGCCTCTCTCCTGAGGCAACCTCTTCTGGACAAGGACTTCTCTAATACACACTTCTGAATCGTCTGTCTGTGGCCAAAGCTGATATCACAGGGAATAGATGGTGCACTCGTGTATCAGTGGTGACTGCCTCACAGTAACAGCATCTAGCTCACAGATTAGATAAACATCTCCAGTCCTTCCTCTAGAGAGAGAGTTGTGTGCAACCTGCAAGATGGTAAGTTAAAGATAAGACTTTCCATAAAAGGGGGGAGTCGCTGAAATCATCTTTTGGCAAGAAGCAAGGTTTTCATGGTTTGGGTTGTTCTGCTTTTAGTTTTTATTAAGTTCCCTTCTGTTGGTTCTAATGTGTGCCCATATAAAGGGTTAGTCTCCTCCCAGTCAGGCTAATCAGGTCTGGTCCACTACTCTGTGCTCTTGTGATTTATTTGGCCAGTGCGACACACCTGATACCATCTAATAAAGAGGTAAGACCTCTTCTTTCTTTTCCCCTTCCCCTGCCAACCTGTTACTTTATGGCCACATCCTCTACTTCTCACAGAGATCTCTTCCCCCTTTCCTCTTGACTTCCAGGTCTCTGCCATCCACTTTTGTTAGTCTCTGCCAGGTTATTCTCTGAGGAGGAGCTGAAAAAAGACACCCTGCCATATTAGCAGGGTACCTCAGAGCTCTCTGACTATGGATTACAGTTATACTTAGCACCTTTCATGCTCCTTTCTCTCCAAGCCATTGCAGACCCTTCACTCACAACACCTTTCATTCATTTTCTGCTTCATCTCATTTGATCAGAGATTTCTTTCCTTTTTTCGTCTTTTCTGCTGTTTTCCTTGCAGGTTCTCTTTTCACCAACAGACCATCAGGTGTTTCAGGGTTCATTTTTATCCTTTTGATTTTCATGAACTGGCAGATATTTTTTAGCTTCATTTCCTGGCATTCACACATCCTAAGTAGCCACAATTTCTCTTTTCTTTTTGTGGCTATGCATTCCTTTTTCTGGAGACACGCTCTTGCTCAAAGTCTCCTTACAAAGACAGCCCTTCTCATTTCCTGATATAACATGAAATGCATTGATATGGTAGGTTTCTGCAAGGCTACTGCTGCTTGCAAGATGCTGTGATCCTGCCGTTCCTCCCCATCCCACCACAGCCACAAAAGTGTGCTCTGACAAGGAGCCTTTGCTGCCCTACTCCTCCGGTGGTCGTGGTCCAGCTTTCCACCTGAGACAGAGAGCAGGTGCAGAAAGATGCATTCAGCTGACTAGGAAGCATTCGCTACTTGAAAGTCTTTCTGCCAAGGGAGGACTGGGCGAAAGGTATATGCCAGATAGGTCCCTTCTTCAGGCCAGTGCTATATGAATCATGCTAAACTTGCACTCATAAGGAAGACTTGGTCCCTGCTAACATTACGACTGAAAGATCAGAAGCATATCTGAAGTGTAGTATGTATGCTAAGGACGGGTGGACAGACCTCAAAAGGTTGCAGGTGATGGGAAATCATCTCATTCAGTTCCATTCACTGCTTAATCTGGAAATGACTACTGCTGAAACTCAAAGGAGACAACCTGTTTGCTGGAGTAGAAAACAATGACTGGGACAAGATAGGCATACAGATGCTTGCTGGTTTATTGAGGCAAAAGCATTGCAGCCAAAACTAAGGAAGGGTGATACCTACACCAAGGAGGTGTTTTTTCCTGAATAGCAGATGCTGAAAAAAGGGTTTCATGTCACTGTTATTGTAGGCAAAGGGCTGAACTTGTGCCCCTCGTGCAACAGTTTGTCAAAGAAGAGATTAATGAGGCCCTTGCAGGGACAAAACAGCAGCAAGAGGAACAGCTTCTAGTTTCCGTGAACAGAGCTGACGAAACTGGCACCATAGCGTTGCCTGCTCATCTGATGTCCACATCTTTAAAGGACTCTCAGCAAACCGAAGAGAAGACACACATGATCTGCAGAGCAATAACCTGCACTGGTGATCTCCCAGTGACAAATTTAAAACTCTCCACAGATGCAGCTTACGAAAGATGACTGAGAAGCTACTTCCTATATGAGTATTTTATTCTGGCAAACATGAAACCAGTAGATCCCGCATCTCATGTTGTCTTCACATCAAGCTTTTCTGGAAGAAACACTGCAGCCAAATACAAGTTTTTGGGCACAGCAATGATGCCAAAGGCATATAGGATAGCAGCAAATAGCACAACTGAACATAAAGCAATATCTGTGTCCAGAATACCACAGGTCAGCCAAGAAGATATATCATCTCTCCTGGCCAGGATCTATGATTCTTACTCCCCTCCCAAACACCTCATGTAGCTTTCTTGTTTCTCCTTCTCATTGTGTCTCTTCAGTTTCTCCTGGTATCAAGCAAGAAGCCTCCCCTGTTGAGAAATGGCTTTTACTTCTGCTTGGACGGCCTCTTCTGGGACATAGAGACCAGCATTTGCCAGCTGCCAGCACGGCTGTTCTGCCAGAGGGACTCAAAACCATCCCATTTGACTAGAGCGTGTCCTCTGTGATCTGCCCCCTTCCCAGGATTCCTAGAAAGAGTGATGGGGCCCACCACTCTCTCAGGAGAAATTTGTAGAAACTGTTGAGCTTCCTGCTAAAAGAACCATGAGAAACCTCAGCTCCCCCTGCCCTTACACCACACACGCACACTACATCGTACTCCTTATTTGAGATTTTGACCATTATCACCATTTGTGGCAGATCAGTGGCAACTTCACCGTACATAAAACCCGCTGCGGTAGACATCACGCAAAAAGGCAGTGTGAATTAGCATGCCTTCATTTCTTTTCTTAGCAAGATAAGCAGGAGTTAGGAAGATCAAAGAACAATGAATAAAAGGAGACTTCCCTACACTAAATCTATACAGCTCTTTTCTTCCACAGTTACATGGTATAACTTGCAAAATCAGCTATCCCACACAGAGGGACTAGAAACACACCTCCCACACACCCACCAAGTGCCTTCCTCCTGCTCACAACAGATGATCCTTTCCTTATTTTTTTCTGAGCTTGAGATGCATTTTACAACCCATAAGAAAGAACGAAGTTTCTGTTGAATGAGAGCTACTTAGTGACATCAGCTTTTAACGATTATTGGGCAAGATGAAGGAGCTTTCACTCAATAATTAGGCTCTCACTGGAAACTTTGTATTTCCTTACACACGATAAGACAGGTTTCATTTCTTTTCTGTATTTAAAGGACCACCTCTGGTGAGCACTGAGGAAAGAAGCACTTGTGATACAATCTGTAAGGAAGTACAGAGTTTCCGCTGACAGACACAGCTACACCAGACCACTGAAAGGGGGCAGCTGCTGAGTACCACAGTGCAGGCAGCACCTCACTGACAGAGCTACCTGGCCAGAAGCAAGTGATTCTGCTCCACTAGAACCAGGAAGCTTCTTCGCATCATTTGGGAAGAAAGAGGGGAGAACAGGTAACATTTACAAAATGTAGTCACAGAAACAGTTGTCTATCATATGTGCTCATCAGGTGTGTGACAGTAATGCTTTTTTATTTACCTTTTGTTGCCACTCAGGTAATTTTTAAAGCAGTTTTCAGAAATCCTGCATAATCAGAATTGGGTGTATGTGCGTTATGTGAGCGTATGTTTTCAGTTTTAAATACTTACGTAAAATAGCCATGCTGAATGTAGATTAGATACAGGTATGTCCAGGTGCTGTTGTTGCAGAGTTGTTATCTCTAGGCCTTTGGTGTTGAACAGTTTTGTCCTTGTGACTTGTAATTCAGATTAAATTCCTCTCTGCGTATAACAGAACAGAACTTTAGGCTGGAAAGGTGTCATGACTGGAACTACACGCCATAGTGTAGTCAGGTCAGGCTAATGATAGCCAATGTTTGCTGTGATGTAGCTTCAGTGTACAGTTTGAAGACAAATAGAGCAATGATACTCACTTTTCCTCTGCTTCCCGTTCATAAAAATAAACACAAAGGGGAAGGACATAACTCAGGCTTGCAAAAATTCTGGTACATTAGGCTAAGAAATGACACTTTCTGTGATGTGAAAAACACAGTAATATATCGACAATTTATTTGCACCATGTTCTTTATGTGATCTGGTCAACCTCAAAGTAACATCACCTAAAACACTGTATCTGTCTATTAGAAAAGAACATACATACAAAAATGACAAATTCCTGTTACTCGCTTTGCCACTGAAGACAGCACTTACTGAAAACTGATGTCACTTTTCATTGTCTTCTTTCAGTGATGTTTGCCTGACTGGAAAGATGGGTAAAATTGTGAACTGCTATAAATAGCGGCTTTGCTTTTTACTTTACACAGTATTTATCCCTCCCTGATTTGATGTCTATGATCTGTATCTTTCATTCCTATTTGCATTCCTCTCCACAGCTTGAATGGTGTCCAGTGTTCTTGGCATGTCTGACTTGCACAGTGTTGGAAGGACTGAGCACATGCATGCTAAGGACAGTACTTTTACAAGTGTGTGTAAGCATCCCATAATGCTTACATATTATTTGATAATCTGTAATGAGAATTGCATCAGAACTGCAAGTTGGTCTTAGTGTGTTGCAGTCTTTTCACATGATTCAGGCTTGCGGAGTAACCACGCGGTCATCATGCAGAGAAAGTCACTGACCTTTTTATATTCTTTCATTCTCAGGAACTTGGGAAAAAAACATGAGTTCTTCAAGTACAGAGTCCCTTGAAGTTGACACCTCAACCTTATATGACTATTATGATAATTATAACGATGCTCCGAAACCATGCAGTAAGGAAAACGTCAAGAGGTTTGCAGCCTCCTTCCTACCTGTTCTGTATACCCTAGTATTCCTGGCTGGGCTAATGGGAAACATTCTGGTCGTAGCGGTCCTCCTCAAATACAAGAGACTGAAGAGCATGACTGATGTGTACCTGCTAAATCTCGCCATCTCAGATTTGCTTTTTGTTTTGTCCCTGCCGTTCTGGTCTTATTTCACGATAGACCAATGGGTTTTTGGAACTCCCTGGTGTAAAATCATTTCATGGATCTATCTGGTTGGGTTTTATAGTGGGATATTTTTTATTATGCTTATGAGCATAGACAGATACCTGGCAATTGTTCGTGCAGTGTTTTCCATGAAAGCAAGAACTACCTTCCATGGCCTGATTACCAGTCTTGTTGTATGGCTGGTGGCTCTTTCAGCCTCAGTTCCAGAACTTGTATTTAGAGAATCTTTCAAAGAGCAAAATTATACTACCTGCAAGCCGAGATATCCAGGCAATTTCACGACATGGAAACTCTTTTCCACTTTGGAAATCAATGTTTTAGGGCTGGTAATCCCTTTTATAGTTATGGCATTTTGCTACTCCATGATCATTAAAACATTACTTCACTGTAGAAATGAGAAAAAGAATAAGGCTGTGAGGATGATCTTTGCTGTCATGATTGTGTTTTTCTTCTTCTGGACCCCTTACAATATCATTATTTTCTTACAACTGCTGGAACTTACTGGAGTCATTAGAGACTGTCAAGTGAGCAGGAATCTGGACTATGCATTCCAGATAACGGAAATCTTCGGCCTTTTTCACTGTTGCCTCAATCCAATCATCTATTTCTTCATGGGGGAAAAATTTAAGAAGTACCTGAGGATGCTCTTTAAGAACTGGCGGTTACCTGGAGATATTTGCAAGTGGTGCGGACTTCACATCACTTACCACACCGAGTCTACCAGTTCATTCCACACCCAGTCTACTGGGGATCAAGACGCTCTGTAATGTGTTTCAGACCAACTATTGAACTCACCAGAAAGCAAACTGACAAAAGCAGGAACTTTGAAAAGCTAAGCAAACGCACAAGCATCTAACAATAAGCTAGTGCCTGATAATAACTTACTTTAGCTTTGATTTCTGCCCCTTAGATTTTCTGAATATTATGACAGAAGCTGTCCTAGATGTGAAACATGGGAGATGGACATGCAAGTTTTTTCTGCTGCAATTACGAATCACTGCTCAGATATAAAAGCAGGTTCGGCTCACTGCAAGCACTGTGCTCTGTTTCTTGTTTTTCACCAGCATCAAGACAGAGGTTGGCCTGCATGGAGGTGCAGAGGAGAGACAACTCCTTGTCATCAGGAAGTGCACTTGGAAAATATCTTTGTTTATTCAGGGAGAAGGATGGTTATTACCATATTTTTTTTTATTCTACAGCTGATCTGTGTATGACTTGATTGCTCAGCCTCTTAGCGAGATATTAACAATATCAGCCACTGTTACAAATTTCGTCTCAGGGACAGGATACACCCTCTGTCATCAAGAAAAAGGACACAAAATACTCTTTATGTGCAGAAAGATGCAAAGTCAATGCATCACATTGTGCTATAAATACAGCTATGTTTTCTCTCAGGTACCCAAGCTGTGTATATGCCTACATGTAGGTATATATATGCATTTTGAATGACTATATCACCATAATTCAGGATGGCAATTCTTTTCTTTTTAATTAACATTGAAAATGTTTAGAATTTTTTGAATAAAATTGTTTTTAAAATTTATTTTCCAGCATGTGTGTATAAATTTGAAGTATCTTGATTATAAGTATCTTTTTACATGAATGTTCTTTGTTCCAAAAATACCTGACCCCAAGACTCAATTTTAATTCATTGTATATGTATCTGGCAAAACAAAAGAAAGTAAGGACAGGCACTGTGTAGGAAAGGTCTGTCATAATTTAGAAACCACACAAAGAATAGTAGCATTTGATAACAGAGCAGAAGGCGAAGAGTGTGATGCCCCAGGAGCTGCTCACATATCTACATGATATTAATCAGATCTGGAACAGGAAGGAAACTCACAGAGCAACATTTAGATTTTAGCACAAAAAAAATAGTTTTTAAAAAGGCAAAAATTAGTAATGTGGTAGTAGACAAAGTAAAAGCTGAACAACCTGTACTGGAAAATATTGCTGGTGTGTCTTCTTTGCTAAATGACAACTACTCAGGAGAAAGACTTTCATCTTTCTTGGGCTGTCAGTAACGAAATGCCTGCCCAGCATTCAGACATGGCTATGAATAGCAGACAAAACATTAAAATACATAAGGAAAGAGTTGGAGAAGAAATGTAAAAATATCCCAGTGCCACTGTCCTGATCATCCTAAATTAGAAACATAAATGGAAGCTCACCTCCATGTGACTTGCCTCATGATATAGACAGACTGACACTAAAAGCAGCACTCTTAAATACTCATGCACACACATGTCCTTCATAATTCATTTTGGGAATGCATTACCATCAACAGTTCACTGATGCTGAAAACTTCAAGCAAGGACCTGTGCTAAAGCACCTAATGCTGTGGAAGGCATTACTGCACTAAGAAAGTGTATTCCTTGCCACAAAATGAATGTAAATTCTTACTATTCAATACCTTACAAGTCGCTGAGTAAATTAAATATGAAAGACTGCCTCAAGGGGTAGGTTAACCCATCTATTACCTTGTTTCGAAAAGAAGAGCAAGACAAACTGCAAGTATCATGTGCTGGAAAGTCTCACAGATGTCACTGAACCCAACAACACATCACTTCCAAGCTGGCACTGCATATCAACCTCACAGACATGACACTGGTGGCACAGGCACCGTGATCTGCTGAGCTATGCATCAAGCAAGCGTCTAGACTCATTCGGAAGCAAGACAATGCACCTTGGTTGTTTTTTTCCCTTAGTCCTACTCTGTGACCCTTCTAGTCAGTAAGATCAAACAAGTCCTTTAGATAAACCTGGAACTGGTGAAAGACCTTGCTTTCCAGACTAGGGGAAGGGCTGCCTGTGCTGGCCTGGCAAAAATGATGGTCAGCAAGCAAAAAGCAACCCATAGTAGGCTCTCGGCAACCACAATGTAAGAAAGGTCTGGAGCAAAGAGCGGTGTTGAGGAATGGCACCAGGATGGCCAGCAGATCACAGGCTGGTCTGGCTCTGGGTGCACACCCTGTGGAGGCGGAGGATGCCGAGTCTGCTCATGTGTGGAAGTAACGGGCCGCACCCAGCGGCTGCACAGCATCGCTTTAAATTGTGCTAGCGTAAAGCCCCTTCTCCACAAAAAAACTCAAAGGCCCTTCTAGTCGCTGCCGGGCTTTGTGCCCCGCACCCTGTGCACGTGTGTGCTTGGTGCAGAGACTGCCTGGTGCAGCCAGAGCTCCCTCCTGGTGAACGTTGCTCTCCTTTCCCTGCCCATTGAACCTCTTCCAGTCCTCCCAGTAATACTCACAGCTTGACGGGTGTGTGGGATGAGCAACCAAGCTGAAAGCTGTGCTCTGGGTAGGTTTCATGAATCAGGTGCAAGGGGGGCCTCACCATTCAGTGGTGGGCTCAGGAATCCACATCCTGGCACTGAGGCTCACCAAAGCTGGGTGGTTCCCTCCTGTCACATGGCACAAAACCTCCTCCCCTCCAGGTACCGACCTGCTGTGGATAATGCCACTCCTCTTTGAGACTCCTCAAAAAGGGCTTTGAAATCTGCTGATGAGAAAGGATGACATAATAGTATTAATACAGACAAAAATAAAGCAGGGATTTTCAAAATGTCTGTTGATGAAAGGTGTCATTTTAGCTGAACAAGAGTTTCCAAGCGATGAATGATGGAACATACAGGCCTATTGAACCATGAAAGAAAATGGATAGGTATTTGAGTGAAGCAAAGCTGACTCATTCCTAAACCCACATTTTTACATCAGGGTTCCTCGGAAGGCCACTCAGAGCAACTGAAGAGAGGACACAAAGCTGCCATAGTAGTGCAGATGAGGGGGAAAAAATCAGCTTAATGACATTAAATGTAACTAATGATGAAAAGAAAAAAAAAAATGTGGTAGGTTTGTTTTCATACAATACATAGGTCAGTGCGGTCATTCCTTAAACATAAAGCCGAATTACACATCCATCTTTTACTCTGGAGCATGGTTTCATCCCTTTCAATTGTGCAGGGGGGGCATCATGGTAGGCTGCCTCCTCCCAACCTGCGCCTCTCAGTCTGAGAGACAGCCCTAGAAAGAAATTGAGGAATCGCTATTCTCCTTCCTATGCTATTGTTTTTTGCCACTGTCCTAGCAACAGCTCTGGATACCTGGTCTGAAGGACAGTGCAATTCAACAGGAGCTACTGTGTTCTTCTGCTGCCAGGATGCTTCCAGTGATCTACACTCATGCATTTTCCTCCAGGAGCTCATAATGGTTTCCTGTTCTATCTTGCATTTCTCTCTTAATGTGGCCAGAGACCAGCCTCATCAACTCCCAGCTCTTATGCAAATATTTCCATTTGACTTGATTTACAGTTAGAAACCAAGGGCCATTCAGTAATGTCAGTCAAAATAACTATTAAAATGTTTCTTAAGGCAATGCCAACAGAGAACTCAACAGGACCCCAATACTCTGGCCATGAAAGAAGTTTTTAAGTAGAGGACTGGAAATGAATACTCAATATAATTGCAGAGAGATTCCTAGCATTCACATAGCTGATAAAAGCATTCAAAGGTGATGTAGTACTGGTCGCATCTGCAGTAATCTTACTGTAACGCAGCAGTGATGTATGCTGGTGCCACTGGCAGTCACAGAGAAATCACTCTGTATGGAGTAGGCACTATCAGGTGAGTAGAAACCAAGTTAGATGCTTCCAGGAAGATTTTCTTTTTCCACAATCATTCAGCAGCAACCATCAGAAAAACAAAACAAACAAAATCCAATCTTACGGGACAGTCATTGAGTCAAAGACAGTTCCAGAAGAAATGAGGCTCAAAAGTGGAAAAACCCTTCGTCTGTTCCAGTCTGGCAAAATCCAAGTCCTTTCCCAACTCCTTGATGGAGCACAACTGCCAAATGCTGCTGTATTCTTTCTCTTGGAGGAGCATATCCCTCCACAGACCCCTCATAAGCTCAGCTCAGAAGAAGACTGCTCACAGGCCATGCTCAGTGTCCCAGATCAAAGGCTTTTTTCATTAATTTCTGGTCCTCCTTTGAACTCTCAGAAATAGTAGCATGTGATATCTCCACTGAAAACAGTAATCAATTTCTTCTCTTATGCATCAGTGGCCCCTTGACCTCTTTTTTTTAAAAAAAAAGTTGCCGTCTTGTAGCTAAGGTAACTACGGCACACAGCAAGAGCTCAGCCGTTATGAAAACGATGCACGTTTTCAACAGAATCTCAGGGCCCACCCAGCTCCCCTTGGGGAGGATTTGCATTTCAGCTCGATGAAGGGGACTCCAGATCACAGCTGCCCACACAGTGCCCTTTCTGATAGACAAATCTAAGATGCCCCAGCCAGGAAAGTCCTGGCCTGGGTCCAGGTTGTGTGAGGAGAGCCATAGGTCAACATGAACGGTGTCTGGAGGTAAATGGATGAAGATGATGAATGTATTTTATTGGAAGGTGGCATTACCTCTTTACTGGTGTAGAGGATGTTGTCTGTCTTAAAATACCAGCGAGCAAGGATTTCTGTNTACTGTGTAAACACAGCCCAAGTACATAACTGATCAAGGTATCCTTTAGTTTAGCTTTTGTGTTGGTGTTTTTGTTTCAGGTCATCTTGGAAGGGTTGAAGTTTGTCTGGGTTTTAGTTTGTTTCTAAGTAAAAGCATGCATTCAGTATGTGCAGTTGCTGAGCTACATACTGCAAGCTTTTCATGATTTCAGGTGTTGCAAAATAAAAACTACTAGGGCACTGAGAATTTTTTGAAATTCCAGGATATTGTTTGTTTCCTTGCTTTTGCTTTTAACAACTACAGCAAATAACCAAGAGTCTGATCTTCAAGAATCTGTTTCCACAGATACAAAACCCTCACAAAAGGTACTCTCAGTGCTACTAGCATCCTGTAAGACAACAAAGACTGAATGAAGATTGACATTACCAGATCCACTCTTTTGCTCAAAAGAGGTCAGAGGCAGTTGATCAGCATTTTACAAGAAGCTCTGAGCAGACAAGTTCAGGATGAGATTTATGTACCTGGGATAGCTGATCGGAAAGGCAGCTGCACATCCCTGTATGAAAAGCATATTTGTCCCTTTTGCACTGGGACTTTGCAGTCCTCAAAAGATCCCCAGATAAGTGCCATGGTTTGGGGCAGGCAGGAGATGAGAAGGTCCCTCCCTCACTTTTAACCAGTCTCCACCACACACAAATAGAAAGAACTGTACCAGCTAGTAGTAGCACAAAAGCATCTTAATCAAAGCAAAGAAAGACCACAACAGATCTCTATACTTGCTCATAACTGGTAAACTGAAATTTGACCACAAGTAAGACCATGACCGCAGACAAAGTGACTTGTCTTTTCCGCTACCAAAGTATGTGGGAAAGGTGTAAAGAGCATGCAGACCAGAAAAGCAGAGAAGGATGGCTTTCCTTGTTGCTTATGTGCTTTGGTTCCTTGTTGCTCATTCACAAGGACCACGAATGGAAAGAAAACAAGGCTGGTTGACTGTAAGGAACAACAATGTTGTCTGCAGGTCCTGCAGCAAGCAGTGCTGAGAAGCTGCAGAGCACGGGTCTGCCCTTGCTTTCAAAAATCGTGGTTTGCACTTCTGGAAGAGTGAAACTCATCGCATGAAGTACTGGACAAAAAACTTGCCATGCTACAGAGCTGGGGCTGAAAAGTTTACAAAATGAAAGCAAAAGAAGGTCGGATGTATGCTGTTTGCTCTTCAGCTCTGCTCCACTGACCTACTGTACATAATTCAGGTCAGTACTTGCTTCTTTTCATCAGAAACAGTAGGGAACTGCCAAAATCCACCCATGGGGAAGCTGGCTCCTGTTCTTGCTTTTCACATGAATGCATGTGCCACAGCCCTCCCCTCCCACAGTTACATGGAGTTAATAGTAAATCTATTCACTTCCTCGCCAGCTAAAGCTTAAGCTCTCCACATGCAGGGCTCACACAAGCAGGATGTCTGTGTTGTGACTACACTAGCAGAACATCTTGCATTAGAAAAGGCAATTTAATGAAAATCTGAGCAATGGAGAGAATGGATTTGTGGTGACATCTGTATCAGGGAATGAGCAACACCTTTTAATCCAATGCTATTTCTTGGACTTAGCTTTAGTCTGAAGCTGAAACAATTTTAGAACAAGTGCAGCCTATTTTTAACATATTTGAAATTAAGTACTTCATTATTTCTATTACAAATTCTTATCAAAATTTCCTTCTGATGTAGGGAAATAATTTCAAAGTTCCTCATGAAACTCATGTAAAAAAATTACAGAGACTTACAGACTATCAAAATGGGACTACGGGACTATGTGAATAAAATTAATTTGATCAAACCTCAAATTAGCATTTTTAAAAGTCAACGGTTAAATGATAATTATTTAACAATTTGAGTCAGGGCCTGAGAAAGCAAGCTCAGCACTAGATATCCGAGCTTCCGAGCTTCTGCAGAATTTGTGTTGGTTTTTTTTTGTTTTGTTTTGTTTGTTTTTTTTTTAATACCAGGAATGGGTTTGTACAGATTCAGGGCAACTACTAATTGTGTTAGACGGAAAAAAAAAAACAAACCACCTTTTCTCTAAGGTAATTCATAATAAAAAGCTGATTCATATATAATATGACTGAAGGTATTCTCACAATAAAAAACTTGATCATAATATATGACATAACTAAATGTGGCCTGTATTTTCAGGAGGGCACATGCCCATATCTATGCCCAATTCATTAACTGTCACGCCAATATAAAACACTTGCTATATATAGATTTCCAGGTTCCTGGTGGGGGGGAAGTAAAAAGAACTCTACGAATGTCAAGTAGTTGTACATGATTAACTGTAGAAAAGCTGATAGTCCCTAATAATGGAGTAAACATGTAGCTTGGACCTATGTCTATTTTAGTGACACCTCCTAGCAAAATCTGTCACATTTTCTAGACCTGCAGCCACAAGATCTCACAAACTTAGTGCTTTGGTAAAAACAAAACATGGTTTTAAAAAAAAAAAAAGCCCGTGAGATCCTTCACAGCAGAAGCCACATCTCCCTGGTCGGTGCACAGGACAAGCTAGGTGCGTTTACTCCAACAACAGCAGCTGCTGAGGCTCCAGCAGACCTGGCACAGACCCACCAGCTGGCCGTGCCCTGGCGAGTGCCTCCCCGTTGGAGGGATGGGTGCTTCTACACTGTGACAGCAAATGGACGTAGTCCCACGCAGACAGGCTGCGATGCGTGGGGGCAGCACCCAACTGGCCCTGGTTGTGTTCGGATGGACAGTGCTTAGGAAAAAAAAAAAACAAAACACTATTACCTGCTGCTTACTAGACAGCTTCCGCTGTTTCTACTTCCTTATCATACTGAGCTGCAGACTTAAACCAGGTCTGTTGCTGCCTGTCAGGGTCAATATGCCCAAAAGAGACTAGAGCACCCTTAGCCTTTACTTCTCCCTGAAAATAAACAAACAAACAAAACACAAAGCTGTTTTTAAGGTTCTGTCTTCAGCTTTGCCAGGGATCTCAGTCAATTCAGCTCTTGCATCTGCTATATAGAAATAAAGACTATGCCCTCCTTTGCAAAACAAATGCATTTTGCAGATGAAGAATACTACCGTGTAACTAAGTATTTATTATTGTAGAGACAAAAATCTGCATTCATTGCTAGACGTCTTGCCTGGTCTTAATACACCAAGAACCACACACACTCTTTTACTTACAGCCCCAAGAATTTCATCTCCTTCCACAAAAGATGAAAATGACTTCACTAGGGATGATTCTTAAAAAAGCCTTTGGTTTTGAGCAATTTCTTCCTTACATTTCTCAGTTGATAGGTGATTGCTGTCCTGAATCATTAAGGTTTACATACTAAACCCCTACCCTTTTAGACTTGCTTGCCTGATTTACTTCACATTTTGACATTTGTAATCATTAGGGGTTTTCAGCAATTTGCATGAACACACTAAAACAGGTAGCAGGAAAAAAACTGAGCACTTCATAAGAACAGGAACATTCTTTCCAAGTCAAACCAGCATCAAATTTTCACATCAAAAGCCATTCAGGCAGACAATGAGTAAGCCTCAAAATCAAAATATACAACAAAGAACTGACCAAGGTGGTTAAAAAAAGAGCTGATGCTCTTAAATAATCCTGACTGCTGTACACCGGTATGTATTGCACAGTGTAAGCTTTAGAGTCTGGGTGATTTTTTGCAAACCTAGTCATGGCGACTGAGCAGTTCACAGCTGAATCAGCAAAGATGAGTCTCTTCCACTGAAAGACTGTAAAAGCTCTGAAATGCCAGCTCAACTTCGTAAGAAAGAAAAGACTTCACCCGAAAGTTTCAGGTGTTGAAACTTAGAAAGAAACTATTGTCTATGCTCACCTTCAAAAGAGGGTACAGGGCTAGATGGACATTAGTCAAACTCAGTACCATTATTCTGATATGAAAAAAACACACTGCTCTTAAATGAGAAAAAGACAACGAATAATGTGCGCTGAGCTCTGTGTATTTTAGGATTAATTTATGACTGAAGCCCTCAGCCTCTGAGACAAAAGCATTCCCATCTGCTGCACTGATGGGGCAGACCTTTGCAAACTCATGACACAGAGAGAGGAGAAACAGTGGGAATCCCTGAATATTCTTTCAGCCACCTTGCGGGACAAGTACAACAGCGTGGTAGTATTCCGAAGAAGACAATTGCTCACCAGAAACTGGAGTGAAACCAAACCAAGCATCATCTAGACTTATTATTTTGTGAAGAACTGAAAATATGTGATGCATATCAAGAATTGTCAGAAAAAGCATGTTTTCTGCCTTGAATTCCCAGAGTAAAATATAAGACAAGATAGTGATAAGCATCTGGGCAGCAAGTACCAGTAGAGCTGAGTGTTCACAACCTTAACAGTTGGGCAATTTTTTGTTAGGATTTGGATATTTTCCACACCCTGCAACTCCAACCAGGAGAGTTGAATTTTCACCCCAGCTCATGTAAAATTTTCCACCTGTGGCTATGAAAATCTGAAAACTACAGAGCTCAGCATCATTCCCCATCTCCATTTTGGTGAGATGTAATGCCACAGCCTGAAGCTGGTTGGTGGTGGTTGAAGGCGCCAAAAAAGAAACTCTTTTCTTCCCTGCCCCCAAACCTGTTTGGGTTTGGAAAAGAAAGAAACTCTAAAAACCACTGCTATTTACCTGACACATTGTCACATTGCTTTCCCCTCTATCTTCACAAAGTTTCTTACTCAGGTGATGTTTTGAAACCCTTAATATTCTTGCTTGCTTGCATCTCTGTAATGCTTAAACATCCCCTCCAGCACTGTTCCCACAGTACAGTGTAAAATAGGAACAAACTGCATTTAAGTCAGGTATCAGTACAGTAATCTCATTTTAGTATCTTTGCAGAGACTGATCATGAGAATTAAAAAAAAAAAGTGCCTTTTGGGTTATTTCAGCATAGCTAGCTTCTATACACTTGCATTTCAATTACTGGCACTTTCTATCCAAGTTTCCTTTATTTCCTAGGATGACTGATCAAGCTCAGGGGGTTTTTTACTTGTTTTATCCCCACTTTTTCCAGTAAAAGAGGTTGAGAGGAGTCCAAAATTTGGCTAACACTAAAGCATCGACTGTCTGTTGGCGTCAGACAGTTGAAATCAGAAAGGATCCATAGAAGCACTAAACCTTCTTCAATGCCTCTGAAGCCTTTGAATCAAGCCAAACAGATGAGAGGTTAGATGTGGACAAGTGAAAAAAGAGCTGCTTCAGCAGATGCCAACCAGCAGCACTTTCCTTCTGTTTCAGCATGAGCTAGAAGGACTCAGTGCTTTAAATAAAGTCACGTCTACACGTGCCTGTGTACGGCTGTAGTCAAAAGACTCGCATTACTAAGTTCAGCTTTTGAGGTAGATACTGCTCTGGATCAAAGGACAGAAAGAGCAACATAGGAATGCAATGTGGCAGATGCCACTACCCAAGACAAAATTTTGCAGGAAATCATGCTAACCCTGTATGAGTTCAGTGCTAGGTTCTCAGTTTTTTCAAAGCACCAGATCTACCTATTCATGATAAATGCAAACCACATCCTAAAACTGAGTAGGACAAAAAAAAAAAAAAAAAAGCAAGCTTGAAACAAGGTATGTAGAGTGTGTGCAGGATCCAGGCCTATCTTCAGGTCAGAGCCTAAAGTCTACCAGGGCCTAAGGAAGGCTAAGAGTAAGCTATCAGTTTCTTTTCCTTCTTATCCTCAACAATTCTGCCAACGTTTCAGAAGGCCCCTTCTTCACCCATAGTGCAGGAATATCTGCAGATCCTGCACAGTCACCATCACCATGCTCTACACACGGCCACTTGCTGTCTCCCAAGGCAAGCGCTTTTGCAAGTGCTATTGCAGAACTCCCAACTTTTGGCTAAATCTAGACTAGAGATCCAAAAAAGCATTCACACTATGTGCACCTGACCAAGATTTATGGGACTTGCAAAAGGGAAGTCAGAATGGGATTTGGAAGAAAGGCATAAGCAAGCTGGAAGCAAAGGCATCTTCGTCCACCTTGCAAACTAATGATGGATAGGTGGAAGGGGTGGAGATCACTTCAGACAACTGAAGGAACATTGAAGGAAATTCTTGTGGTTCCTCTAACATGTAAGACTTCCCCAGTACAAAAGGAAGAACCAGTAAGACATGAGGAAAAAAGAAAGAAGAAATGGAGAGGAATCATTTCTTATATGAAGCATTAGAGAGATGACCCACAGCTGCTAGGCATTTCTCCACATTGTGCTCAGATCTGTGCTCTGGCCCACAACAACGGACAATACGGAAAATGCTCAGTCAATATTAGTGTAGAAGTGTGAGCCCTACACAAGCACTAAATTTAAAAAAAAAAGATAGTGCATACACTTAGAATGACTGTAAAGAAACTTTAGAGAAAAATCTTTTCAAACAACAGATGGCTGTATTTTTCCTACAGGATCTGCACCAGTATTCAACAGATCTACTCTGCTTAAAGACCCTTTCTGTTGGATAGTTTCAAACTCAATTTCCAACTCCACTTGGGAGTTATCTTGTCTACCCCCCAAAATTTTAAAAAGTCTATGTTACAGACATGCAGGTGTAAACATATTACCAAAGTGCAAGATAGTGATCTTAGAAGACTCTGCAAGCATCTTGATATGATTGCATGCTGGGGAGTTTTATGAGAAAGACGGTGCTTCCCATTACAACACAACAGAGTTAAAAGTGGGACCTCCCTAAGACCCTGACTTTTGAGTGCTATATACACCTGTCCCTCAGGAGCTAAGGCCCACAACAGGAATTCTTAAATACATCCCTGATTGCTTGGCCACACAGACCATATATCCTACTGCAAGGGGCTTGCGCCACCAAGTGAAACTAGCACTGGTTCTGTGAAGCCTCTGCATGTAACACACACCTTCAAGATTTCCCCCAAAGCTGGGGACTCTGGTTTGCTACTCTCATCTTTGACAACATAATAAGCAGCAGAAAATCCCTTCTGAAAAGGGATTTTGAAACATAAATACGTTATTCAGCAAAAGCAGGACAAAGATTCCTGCGACATCTTTCTAACATTTCTCCATTCAGCCCTTTGTATCAAGTCCCAGGATCATCTCCTGCCCAGTTTTGCCTTCTCATCAAGAGAGAATCATTAAAGCAGACCCCATTCTTCTGTACCTTCCAGTTCCTTTTGTCACACAATCTTTCCACCAGGACCCTGAGGTTGGCTACTATGCTTTTAAGTCCTGGCTCCCAGAGTAGCTTTCCTGCAAATCTCATTTCTTTCAGAAGAACTGCTGCATAACCTGGACTAGGTCATTGAGGAGAACCTATTACCCGTTCGCATCCCTGCTCAATCTTCTCTCTGTTGCTCTGCACCTCTTTATATTTCTGTAAATCGAGTCCATACTGGAGGTAAGATAACAGAGATGGCACAGAACAGTCTCACAGCACAAAGAAATACTTTATGTCAGCTGCAGACAGTAAAAGTAATAATTGGCTTGTATACAGCAATGTAAATTTCACTTAGCTGTTAACAAGTTTCCTAACAGTAAACACTGGAATAGCTTGCCTAGGGACAACTGGAGTCCCCATCACAGGAAATTTTGAAGAGGTTAAACAAACTTGCTGGGAATACTTTAGGTACAGATGATGTTGGCTTTGGGTAGAGAGGCACATGGCTAGATCACCTCTTACAAAACTTTCATCTTGTATTATCTGTTAAAATGGTGTTCACAGTCTTGAAAAGATACATACAAGAACAAACGAAACAGAAAATGTGGGAACCGCACATTGATCAGTGGTTCCTTTGGAACGTTTTGTGAGAGAGCATTTGCAAGCAGAGGAGGAAGATGAGTGATTGCAAAGCCATGTAACAAACATTTTCAAGTAGTTTCCTGCTGGTAGAGGCAACAATACCCAGCAAATAACCAAGCCGATGTCAGAGGCCCAGGCTAGGATTCGTCAGCGCCGCAACATATTTACTCAGATATGGATTTCCAGGAAGAGTGCTAAAATATCAGTTTTACACAGTTTTTACATACTGAGATGCTGTTGTCCTTAGCGATTTCAACATATCCAAAATTAGAATACAAGGAGACTGCAATAGTCTAGGTAGTCATCCAATTACAGCAAAGTGACCAAGCCCACCCAAAGAGAATAGATCCCTTCCCCTTGCAGTCCAAACTCAGTGCTTTGCTAACAGGTCACCTTCCCGACCTGGATAATACTGTATCACCTCCTTCAGAGCACATTGTTAAATGCAGGACTCTTTTTCTGCAATTGCCATTTCTGAGTACCTGACACATATTTGTCAGGTGGATAGTGTTTGCTATCCAGTAAGGAGGATTTTCTAGATTCATACTTATGTTCACATTCAAACTGTGCAAACATCATCCAAAAACTACAAAAGGAAGCAGAGATGCTGTGGAGCACCTGAAAAGGTGGGAGAGCTGCCTGCAAAGAACTACAAAGGACACTGGGAGGCTAAAGGGATGCGGACAAGGCCAAGTCTCAACCCTGTGGCCCAGGGACTGTGAGGTTTTGGTTAACATTTGGGTAGATAACTATGTTTTGAACATAAGGGAGAGGGTAGCCTCACCTGTACGTTAAGAAAGAATTCAACTACTTAGTGCACACTGTTCACAGTCCACATTCGCCTACTTGCTCGTTCATCCCAAGTACATTTAAAAGGCCTTCATTCGTGCATAGGCAGAAACACAGTTTGAGCTTACAAATGCCACTCCAGGTCTAGAAAAATACCTGTGCTAAGCTGAGCCCCTACAGCTGCACTTTGCAAGCAGACTTCTGACAGCATGGGGATACTAGCATGTACTCACTCCCAGGAAGACTGCACGCCAAGGTTAGGAAATCTAGGATAATCCCCAGCCATGCAATAGCAGCAAAGGTGCAGGCACTGGGACCTAGTGCATGACATGGGCAGGGCAGAACACAAACCTGCAGCACCCACGGACACATCCATGGGTGAAGAAACAGCACATGGCAACAGGCTCTCCTTCGTAGTGATGTACTTTGAGTGCTCCTTGTCAAAGAGATGTCCCTTCTGTGTACTAACATAAATACCACACCACTTGGCAACCGCTGTTCTTTTCTTGTAGGCAGACCAGGATTAGGAATCAGGGCCCCAACTTTCAGTTCCTTGCTGTAGACAACAGATCACTTCACAGAAAGCAGTAAATTGGCAGGTATGTTATCGAAGCTATCTAGAGCCCTACTTGAAAAACATTAAGTCTGTTTTATCATGTTGTTCCTGTTAGTGCTATATTTATCCAGATAAATGTCTGCAACCCTTGATGCAAAACCTTTATGCTTGTAATATTACGTGGAGTTTCAACAACAGCAAACAGAGAAGTATCATGGATTATACTACATTATGTTTTCACAAATACAATGGAAAACCAAATGAAGTGATAATGAGAACTACAAGTTGATCTTCGTTTCCACTCTCCACACAGCACTAACTTACAGAAAAATAAAAATGCTCCTGGCTGTTAAAGCACGGAACTGTTGTAGGAACTGTATCTAAATAGTACTGTCATTCTGTACACTTCAAGCCACAAAACCCACAACCGGTACGAAACAAATTCTGTTCCATTCCTTACTTTCAAGGCTTGGCTCTGAAGTAATTAATACTTCATAATAAACTACTTGCAGAGCATGTTCCAAGGTCTGCGTATGGATGGTGCGAAGAATAAAAAATTCCAGGGTCAGAACAGAACAGAAAATGAAGTGTTTCAGTTACTACACACACAGCCCACAGCCATAAGATGTTGCATTTGAGGTAAGAATCTCAGACTTGAAGCTCTCTGGCTCAAGTAAACTGCACGTGTCTGGTTTGAAAGCCTCTATGGCAGTCAGCCTATCAAACGCATAGCAAAGATGTAGATAACGGAGTGGTGCTCCTTTTCACTCTCTCCTCAGGTGAGGGTAGCAGTCTGCATTAACTGAGAAGAAACAGGTTTTTGCACTGACTACCTCAGAAGAGGGTGGCACCTTGGGGGACCTCAGAGCCTACTACAACTACTTCGTTTTACTCTATTTTGCACAAATCTTCATAACAAAACAAACGAGACATCAACAAGAACTCCTTGTCCATACAGACTTTACAACCTCATTTCTCCCTAATACTTTAATTACTCTTCCTCCTCCCTTGTTCCCACCCAAACAAACACAGGAAGGATTTCATATTTAAAGAACCATTTTAATAATGTCAGACAAAAATCAAAAGGGAGAAACCACAGATTATGAAAATATTTGATTTCATCATCTTAATCTTTCATTGTTTAAATCTCACCAAGGAGTTTGCATGATTGACACCAAAACCCTAAGAATCAAAAAGAAGATTCAGTCTGCTGTAGAAAGTCAGCTTTTCTGACAGCGATTGCATATCTTTGCAAATACTGGGCACTTACTAGAACAAAACATAAGACATGAATTCATAAGTCAAAAAAAATTGAGTTCTCTTTTATTCAAAACCTTCCACTTCCAAGGTTCTGGCCTATGAAAAAGAAGCATTCCAGGCCCATTAGAAAAAAAAAAGAATCAGTTAAAAGGAAAAATGGCTTATTTCAGGACTACATTCTGCTGGCAAGTTAATCGGAGGCTATGGTCCAACCAAAACAGACTAAATTTCACTTATGTTCTTGTACTTGTCAATTTAAGTCTCTGGAGATAGTAGAAGCAAAGCAGTCAATTGGCTTTCCAAGAGAGGACAGAAGCAGACTACAAGGTCCCTCTCCACTGTCCACGTCACTGTTGTTTGGATCACCTTGCACGAGTGCTCTCTTCCACAGTTCTTCTCGCTGCTCCCATTAAGAAACCAAATGAAATTTTTCAAAGGTCATTTGCATGGAGGTGAAAAAAGGAGGTCCACTCAATGTTGGCAGTCAGTGCAGATTAAAATGATACTGATACTAAACAGATAATAAAACTCAGCTGAAAGCTGTCTAGTCCACTGGTAGCACTGACCTACGAGCTTGCATGAGTAACCAGCAGGCTCGTGGGACCGTGCAGCCCTTTTGTAGGCTTCTCTCCAGTTGCTGAAGATGGTAAAAAAAAAAATCATAAGAGAGTTCCTGTAATGCAAACAGCCTACATGAATACATTTTTAGTACACTTTGATGGTAAAATTATCTTCTAGATGAGTTCAGTTTCACAGTTCAAGGCAAACTCTAAAGCTAAAACTTTTCTTTTTCAAGAGAATTTCAGTATTTAACTCTGGCCAGCTTACCAAAAAAAAAGTCTTTGAAGAATTTAAAAAGCTGTCTCAGCTAAACAACTTACTGTTTAACACCGACTCTTTAAAAAAAAAAAAAAAAAAGGAAGTATGTTTAGAGGGACAGGGAAGCAAAGTGGGGGCAAGATAAGGAAACACTCAAATCATTATAGATGGTTCAGCCATACATCTCTAACAAAGAGTGGGGCAGCAACATTTTCGTACTGTGTTGTTGCATTGATAACAGGTTTGTCTACAAATTCTATCTCGCACGCCTGGGTGCTGCAGGGAGAATGCTCCAGCTCCAACACTGTTATGTTATTTGGCACTGATGAAACAAGTATATTCCTTGGAACAAAAAGGGTCAACTGAGGACCACGGGCTGGCCAGTAGCGACCGAGATTAAAGCCATTGATCCAAATTTGCCCCTGTCAAAAGAGAAAGAAAACATAATGAAGTTTTAATAATTGGACAGTGATCAAATAACTAAACTTATTTAAGCATGACACACTTCACATAGTAACTGAATTGTCTTGATCTTTCAGTTTGATAGAACACTAGGATAGAAAATCTTGAAAATGCTACAAATAGTCAAAAGAATCTGAATTCCCTAATGAGTTGATATTTAAAAACAAAGTGGTCAAATACTGCAGTCATTCCAAATATGACAATAATTAGGAAAACAGAATTGCAGGTTCCTGACACTGAATTTTGTGCCAAGTTTCAGACCAAAGCAAACCCTGAAAATTGTATTTGCTTGAAGCTGATTGGCAAAAGGAGAAAGAACTCGCAAAAGAAGAAAGCAGATCCTAATTCTGTTGTTGCTGTCTGCAAAAGTATAATATTACGCTATCTTCATACTCCTTTCCTGGTGCATGATTTCATGAAAAAGATATACGGCTTGTCTAGACACATGAAATTCAGATGTTTATTATACTTGCAATAGTTTAGCCAGCAAAAGAAATTGTGAAATGACACTGCAAGAGTATTGTATTTTGTTTTAGTTACAGCAATTAAAATCTTAATGCTAGCAGTTTTGCTAGCATTAATGTAAACTTAATGAAATTGTGGTCATTTTGGCATGCAAACTCTTTAGATGACTTTTTGTAATGGAGGTGGCCAGAACACCTTAGTTCAAAATACTGTTCTAACAGTATTTATCCCAAGTTAAAAATAGAAAACAATCAGGCAAGTGAAGAGGAAATAAAATAAAATTAAAAAGTCATTTATACACCAGAAAACAAACACACTGGAGTAAAACAAGTGTAGACTTTTCTAAAAGTCTTTAAATTGATGAGCTGCTGAATGTTCAGTAGAACTGTAAATGGATTCCTGAATTGAACTGAATCTTGGTTCATTAAACAAGACATAAGCGGACTTGGACAAACAATTTGCTTTTACTCCTCTTAAGTGTCATTTTCACCAGATGTCAGACAATTAACAGTTTGACAGACAAGGAAGGGGATGGGAACAGAATTTCATCTGTTTTCTCTCTTGCTTTGGCCTTTGGTAATCAGAATGCAGGGGAACAACAAACTCACTCATGGCATCAATGTACACTGATAAAAAGAATAAAATAATCTGAGTCACTGGAAAGTAAGGACTCTTATTGCACTCTTGGTGATTTCTAAAATTGTCTGGGATAGCTAAAATTCAAATAATACTTTTAAAAGATATAAAGAAGCACAATTGTAGAATACTACATATTACTGTTCAAGGTGTTTTGGAGGTATTTTTTTCTGTTTTCTTTTTCAAGTATTTATGAAAACAATTTTTATGAAACTTGCGAGAGAAATTTTAGAAGGATCTGGTACATTTGCAAATGCAGATGAATTATTTCTTCTCTGTATCCACTACCGCAGTGTAAGATCCTATCTTTTACAGTGCCAAGGTGTTAATAAACTGACCTCAAACTTTTTTTTATATTTAAATCAAGTTCATCTTGCTTTATGGCTTGTTTTTGCTGTATTAAAAGACAAGAGAAGAGCTCTTTATTCAAACTCATTAGTTTGCTTCTATACTAGTTTTAGAAGAGAAGATGGCATTAATGCAAGCTACCCAGCACACAGAAGATGAATTCATGAATGCACCCACTACACAGTGGACTAGCTACTACACAGAGTGACTGTAACCTCTTGGAGGTAGGAGTTTATTGTACGAATCAGCTGCATTAGAGTTCTAATGCAGCGGGTACGATCGAACACGCCTCTGTTTCTGATCTTAGTCAATCTCTGGTTATATCTCATTTTTCCAATAAAACTATGAACCTCATTTCTCATTTCCAAACTGACATTTGGAACATTATTAACATTGCAATTTCTAAAGACCACACATTCAAGAGTTTGTATGTCCCAAACTAGGGAATCACAGCATTATATGCACTGCCAACAAACATGCCCTAGAAAAAATAAAGAGGCAGGGAGCAGATCTCTGTCTTCAGAAAGATTTCCTTTATCAATTATTACAACCCCTGATTCCACAAAAATCAAGAACAGTCCTGACTCCAAATCCTCTTTTCTGTTTAGAGAGAGAGAAAAAAAAAATCTAATATATCTAACTATACATCCAGGAGCATATACGCTTAACAGCACCATGCTTCCTCCAGCAAGGGTGGGGGGAAGTTTTATTAATAGGAAAGGTTTTAAAAACCACTGAAGGCAAGTGAGCTACAACATAGGTCGTGACTGTTAAAGCCACATCCTTCTTCTGGGCTTTCCAGCATGTTATATTCCTTGTCTTAATATGCAATTGCGGGATAATCATTAGAACTGCAAGTTTTCTTGTTAAGAGTTGTTTGCATGTGTTTTCAAGTATTCAAACATCTGCGTTTTAGCTCCTGTTAAAAGTCCCTCTCCACACCTTGTCATCAGCAATTTATACAGTACCACTCAAGGAATTAAGGCCAGATCCAGTGGGACTTGAGTGGAATTTAAACTCTTACAGCTCTCTGCCTTATAGGCATTTAATCATTGGTAAAGTTATTTGGAAGTCTGAGTTTCTGCCTTTCTTCTTCCCACACCCAGTTTCACCTCAATCTTATTACTCCTGGGTTATCTTATTTAAAACTTTGACCCAATCCATACAAAGTTTGAAGGATCAATCCAATAACCATACTTACAATTTGTCTGAGATCTCTTCACCTTGGCCTCTTTAGAGGGTATACAAATCATATAAAACAGGTTTTTATGTTCAATAGGTCAGAGGAAAAGATTCCCACGGATACATAAGAATTCTTAAAAATGGACCCATTTGCCATTTCAAAGATGGGAAGATGGTTTGTGATTCATTGGGTCACAGAATTTACAGCAAAAGTCCCAGATTCCAGTTCCTGTGCAGATGACTATTTTTGGATTTTATTCTGAGACTGTGTAAGATACGTACATATATAGGAACAGGGACTATGAGACTTCCTCATCCAAGCTCCACGCCAGCAACACCAAATGCCTGCAATGAATCAGTCTTCTGCATATTGGGAAGTGTTTTAACCACTAGAAAGCTGTAGCTAGATCATCAGCAACTCCTTCTCCTACTCTGTTTTAACAGTAGTACGTAAACTGTTTCAGAAAGGAATAACCTTGCTACCTAATACCATCACTCCTGAAGCCTGGAGTTAAATGCTTAGGCCTCCAAGAGAAGTGGCACTTCAGTGCACACATTCTGCTGTCCGTGCCTCCCATCAGCTACGTGAGCTGGTCCTTACTCGTCCTGCATGCTGTTTCAAACACGGCGCTGTGAAAACATACTCTTCTGTTTTAGCTACGCTCCAACCCTATCAGAAGTTCCCATTAACAGACATCTGCCCACAAGCTTCTCATGGCAGTGGTCTCTGATCCATTCAGTCCAGTTGCAGGTAAACTCCAGAGGACAGGCATTAACATCGTCTGGATCAATATCTATGGGCACACTACTAGTAGTGTCCAACTCTCCCTACGCTTTGTAACAGCATCCATAGATCCTCACAGAGCACCACAAATATTTTCTTAGTTACTTCTAATTAATCAGCATAACCAGAGAAGTGTCCGGTAGCACCTCACTTTCTCCAGAATAAAAACTTTTTTTTTTTTATCTCAAGGCATGTAATTTACTCTCTCTCCCTCCAAATAGCTGCTTCCACTCCACACTGAGACAAAAAAAAAAAAAAAAAACAACCACTAAATGTAGCATTTCTAACACATCTGACAGTTCATCTTTCTCACTCTTGGAAAAACTAAACTGTTTTTGTGATTCTCTCATTTCTAGACCAATACCATGCACCTTTTGAGTATACTTTTCTCTCCTCTTAACACATTTCCTAGTCATTTAAATGTATTTGAAACACCCAACCACTACAATCTACTTCTACCCAGCCAAAGAGAGGTGGATTTTGACCTTCCACAGAAGTTTCAGGAGCTGTCTGAGTGGACTTCAAGTTTTTACAACAAAAAGTTGTACCTTTGTCCAGCCAGGAAACTTGACATAGGTGTCTTGAGGCAAGTCTGGAATCCCACCAGGAATTGAAAGTCTACCAGTGTAAAAAGCAGGGGCTTCATAGCTCAGTGGATTGCCAACAGATCTCTTTGGTTGGTCAGGATAGCCATAAATGGAATGGTTCACTGCTCCATCTATGTCTAGAGGATAGATGTCCCATTCAACAAGTATATCTTGATCAACAGTTAAATTTGAAACTAGACCCTAGGAGGAGGAAAAAAAAAATATATAATTAGCTTCATGTTATTGAAGTTATTCAGCTACAACTATAAATCAGTCAGGACTAAAAACTTGTCTGAATCAAAGTACTTGCAACAGCTGCCAATCTGCATGTGGAAAAACAAGCATCTGGTCTTCACCAAGTTAAAAGCTTTGCTTAAGAATAAAGGATTTCATTTACTCTCTGTGAAAAGTGCTGTTCCTCTTCAGAGTTTTGAGCTTTCATTGATGCCCAAGTTTCTTTTTCAAACTTTTTTCATGTAACTGAAAATTTCTACTTTGCTTTAATATGAACGTGATTCAAAAACCTAAGGCTTAATAAAAAGCAGAAAAGGCATTAAATAGTTTTGAGATACTATCAAGGGATTTGGTAACACTGAGTCACTAACCCAAGACGTTAACCTGCACAATAGCAGAGAAAGCAGTATTTACTTCCTACAAGTCTTCTACAGCTAGCACACAGTATCACAAAATCAAGGCACAAGCTTCGTGACCCCAATTCAGTGAAACATTTTAAGCTTACAGTCAGTTTCAAGCCCACGGAGTCTTGCTCCATTTCCATAGAACTGTGTGCACCCTTGAAGCATACCAGGGTACTCACATAATGAATGCAAAGCAAGGTAAGATCATGATTTAAGAAGAGTGAAAGGAATGTTAAGTTTCTCCTGAACACACTCCTGAACATGCTTCCTAATTGCGTTATAGTAACAGTTTCTAAAGTTGTTTCAGTGCAATGCGAGGAATTGATTTTAAGCCAACGCTGCTACATCCACATAATCTCCTGAATAGACCCTGCATAGAAGCTGTTTTTCAGTGCAACTGAAGTTCTGTTGCAAACACCAAAAGTTGAACAGGAAAAAAGTTCTACGAGTAAAGGCACAAGCAAAACTACATTTTCTATGGTCGTGGAGGGCTGATAGCACATGATATGTTTGTTCTGATGTCTAATAAGCATTGCACCAACTCCACAAGCCTAGTCATCAGTATAAGCACTAACAGGTTCTCTCTTCATTTACCTAGATGACCACTTCACAGAACAAGAACTTACTTTTCTTATATCAAAATAAAATATCTGCACAGAGTTAAATGGCAAAACTTTTCTCTACAACCTAGACTTTACTCTGTCTGGCAATCAGTTGAAGTAACGCAATGCAGCTTTGGCCAAAACTTTCTAGCCTGCCTCCCTAAACCCATCTTTGGATGTCACGAACAGTCTGATTTTTATGCGAGATGAAGTGCCTACAAGCACTCTTACTTTGTTCTGCATAAGAATGCATATGCAATAGTCCAGATATGGACATGAATTTTCCAAGGAAAACAAAGATATAGGTGGCAGTGAGCATGTTTAAAAAAAAAAAAAAAAAACGGAAACCACACTCTTCCTTCCTTTGTTTCCTTCAACAACAAGACTTAAATCAGCAGGATGTTTTAAAAACCAAAATCCTCTTCAGATTCTTTCCCAAAAGCTAGATGCCTAGTTCCACTTTAAACTAAAAGAAGTGAGAAAAAGTAGCTGAACAAAATTCAGAAAAGCTACCCTATTTTCTTGAAAGGGCAAGGCTTCAAAAGATGGAAACCTCTTCCCCTAATGTTATTTTTGAAGTCACAGAATATCTAAAAACCTAGGCATAATTATTCCCTATTTTCCAAAATCAACACAAAGAATACCTCCCTTAAGGAACAAGGTGAGGGAGTCTTTGGGAAGAAGCAAAGCACGTTTTCCAAAGCTACATGGAGAAAGTCTCCCTCTATGTGAAACAACTGTGCTTTTAGAGTATTATGCTCACAAAGCACCTCTATTAAATTTGCTTTCACTCATTCTTTAAAAGGTTGAAACCCTGGTGTAAGTGTGAATTTCAACTCAACCACAGCAGCACTGAGCACCACCCTACTCCAACCTCTAACCCTTTATTCCATAATTTAGCATAAGCACATAGGTTTCCTTATCACCTGGCCTGATTATTAAATAAATGCATGCAACACTTCTGCTGCCTTTATATGAAAGCAGAACACTAGGGAACTAGCTGCCCACTCTCGTCACTCAGAAAAAGAGCAAGGAGCCTTGAAAAGACAGTAAGAACAGGAGTTGCCACTACTGCTACCCACTGCATTTGTATGCCACAAACACAGAAAATACTCAGTTCCTGATACTTTTAATTCAGAGACTTTTATACATCCTAGAAGTTATATTGCTTTGCCTTGACTAGAGTCTTAGCATAACTGGATATCCACCTAGAAATCTGCATCACAACACACTTAAGAATAAGATAACTGGTCAACTAGTCCCCTTTAAACCAAACCTGAGCTTCAGCTCTTCTAGGCTGCTTAACAATACATCCTTCCTTAACAATGCAAACAGGCCCATCCTCCTCATGGCAGCAAAACAAGTGTGTGAACAGGCCATTCTACCTACTGACAATCTTGCGAGACTCTTCCCAATCTATGTTTTATGATTAAATTGGATTCTGTAACAGGCCCAAACTCAACCATAGTTTGTGACCTCATCAACATGGCTAGGCAAGATTCATATACACTTGATTTTACTTTTTTCCCTACTTATAACTTTAAAAATCCTACTTCCTCACAGCATATGTGCCTTTGGTTGATAACTAAATGGTACAGTTCAGCATATGTCATTCCTGTAATGTTTATATTTCTCCTGCTGTTGCATCTAAACTAACCATGAAACACTTTGGATGAGTCTTAATTCTGCTCTGTCACAGACAGAATTTAGACTGAAAGGAAACAGGAGGTTCTAATTTACCTGGTGTCACCTCCAGCACCAAAAGGCACCACAATCAGACAGTTATAAATCTGTACAGTCATTAAACATTTGACTGGCTTTCTGAAAGAACACTGACAAATCAATTTAGGTCAAGACAAATCTAGGGGGAGTTTACAAAAGACTCTTGCAGTTATGGGTCTGCAATTCTCATCTTAACCGTAAAGCTTTCTGTCATTACTTTGTTACTATTTGTAAACATAGTAATATCAAAAACTAAAAAAAAAATAGCATGCTGTGGCAATGAACACTGCAGAAACACACCACAAGACTGGCCTCTATAATAATTCTCTCCCTTCCCTCTCTTTAGAAAAGATCACAAAGCCCTTAATTCTAAAACCTGGTAAGTCTCCTTTTTGCCCCTGCCTTTCCTAGTGTTACATTCAGAAGCTTTCTGATAATTATCTCCAATACCAGGTCAGTCCACACTGAAAAATACTGCAACGTGATGCTACAAGTGATATGGGACATGGAAAGAGATACAAAAATATATATATCTGCGCACACAAATACACACAGAAATACGACCTCAGGATTCACAAGCCTCAAAGTATGACGAAGAGTAGACTGATTTCCAGCCTATTTTTGAATTTATCCAAACAGCTTTGCACATCTTAAAATTTTAGCTACAGGTTCATCTCAGCCTGAAAGTCTTGTGGGTGACACTTTGGCTAACAACTCTAGTGAACAAACAAACAAACAAAAATTAAATTTAAAAGATGTCTGTTAGTTTTTAATTCCACTTTCATTTCTGAGACCAGAAAACTCAAACGAAAACTAATGAGTAGTTATATTTTGAGGTAGATTTACAGCTGTGTAATCCTGATCTTGTTGCTTTTTCTAACCCATTATTTTCTTTTTAACCCATGGGAAAAAAATAATAATCCAGTAACTTCATTGATTTTGCTTACCTTGAAGTCATTATTGTATCTACCAAAGTTGACTCGGCCCATATTCTCTACCAAGATGTCCAGATTTGCTCCAGCCTTCCCAGTTATATTTATCATTAGTGATTTGTCCCTTTCAAGGACACCTTGAAGAACCTATATGAATTACACCAAAAGGAAGAAAACAATAACCATTGAACCAACAAAACCCTGTAATCTGTCTCTTTGACTTACATGAAGAAGAGAAAGTGGGTAAGGAAACAAACAAAAGTTAAAAAAAAAGTTTTCCTTTCCTCCTCTTTCGTGCAAGCGCACACACACACACACACCCCAATATTCACATTTCAGTACATCTGCTGGATGTACTTCTAGGCACATCAGCTGTATTCGTCTGATGCCATCTTTTTCCTTAGTTTAATTCAATTAACTAAATCAAGTTTTAGCTTTCTAGAGGCCTTTGATGCACCTGATTCACAAAAAGTTCTCAAATTTAACCTAGTAACTGAAAATATTTTGCAAGTGTCAGAGTTAAAAAGATGATCCATCTTCCAATTAAATTCACATCAATATTTAGCTTTATTTATTCCCATTCTCACAACATCAGGAACGAAGAGCTTGACATGGCCACAAAGGTGATGAAAACCAGCACAGATCCAAGAATAATCAGAAATATGGGCTATGAAAATTCATGAAATAATATTAATTCTTATTAAGCTAATTCTTATTGCTTAAGGAAAGAAAGGTAAAGTTTATATCCTGTACAACATACTTTTTTTTGTTTTCCCCTCTCTCCAATTTGTGGTCAGAAGCCAGTTTTATAAGGTAAGACTTGGGCTCAGGCTTCTACTTGCCCCCCACCCTCAAAGGAAAAAAAGGGAAAAAATACAATAAACACACACACACACACACACACACACACCAACAAAAACCACTGTAGATAGCCATCAAGCTTATATTGTTACCACAGTTCAAGAACCTGCAAGTAAGACCTTCTTCCAAGTATTTTTTCCACTGAAGTCATGAATCTATATCAACATTCAAATATCTAAAAAATGGAAAAAATTACATTTTCCTTAGAAGTGACAGACAAATGTTCACATTTTCTGAAATATTACTATGAATATTTAGTATGAGTCAGTGTACTTTCCTACTTCCTTCATCTTATTAAACAATACTATTTAATAAAGTTGTTTTGGAAGATTGAGAAAGAAGAAAAAGGTGGATTGTATTCATATCTCTCATGAAGGCCACTCATAGCAGAAATGGATACCAGCAAACAATGTTTACCCCATCCACAGAGACATAGGCACGATCATGGACTCCATTTAAAGGTGAAGACAGTTCTGTTGGCTCCGTACAGTTTTTTGGAAGCTTAGTTCTGTACAGTACAAACCCAAAATACTAAGAAAAGAAAAGAAAGAAAGAAACAGATTAATGAAACAAGTTATTCTGCAACTTCGATTCAGGTCATGAATTAGAAATATCCCACGTTCCTGTCTACATGCTTGGATTGCAACATTAACTTTCTTTCATTCACTTCAGATAGCATCTATTAGAGATACCAGCTTCAGATTAGAGTTCACTTTGACCTTTAAGTGACGGGTGTAAATTCCACAGAGTTTCCGTTTTTAAATGTTTCATCAGTACATTTATATAACCTTAAAAGACAAGGGTCTTGGCTACAAAGGCATTTCCTCAATAAAAACAGAAGTTAATGACTGACAGCATCATTTCTTCATTAAAATCAATTAAAAATAGCTGGAAAATCCCTTCATAACTGACTTTATATAACAAACTTTGAAGCACGCTTGTAAACAGACATATTGATCAGGTCAATATTATCTGATTTACATCAGAAACCTTTCAGAATATTTTTCGCTAAGTTCCCCATCCGTAAAGAAAAAAAAGTCATAGTCACTAGATTTTTTTCTCTCATCACAAAGTGAAACAACTTAAAAACCAAGAAAAAAAAAACACATTGTCAGTAGCCACAAAACCATTTATTTTCAAGACTTGGATTAGAATGTGGCAGGAAGAAGAGAGAGTAAACCATTTCCAGTCCACTATAATTATTACATTTAAATTACATTTGTACAACGTGCCCAGAAAAATGAAAAGAAAAAGACAAAAAAATGTGGAGAGATGCTATGCAGCTCCACTGACTGCCCTCTCAGCAGTTTTCCTAAACAGGGCACTAACAGTGGGAAGGGCAGAGGATGAGAGAAAAGCCCACTAGAAATTACGTCCAGCTACAAGGTACCACCAGCTGCAGCTTCTCTTACACCTCTCTGTTAGTGGCTTAAAAGGAAAAATCTGAGCTTTGAATCCTCACTTGACTAATACCTTAGAAAATATCCTAGGCACCTGCTGAACTGCACCCCGCTTTTCTCCTTCCCGCAGCTACTACCATCACATTCTCTCTACATAGTTTATTTTAGCCGCAGCTAATTAACACCCATACTCCAGTCTCTGTTAAGTTCAGCACAGAAGCGAGCAGGGAGCCACATACCCTTAATGGAAAAACAGAGTCACTCAGCAGCAAGGGAAAGTGAGGGATGATATGGAAGTCACCAAAATTGACAGGGAAACTGATGCAGAGAGACAGAGAGAAGAACAGAGGGGAGAGTGGGAGTCAGCAGAAGCCACAGCAAAACACAACTCAGCCAGTGGGGTGAATGCCCTGGGTCAGTGGGTTGCAACTCCAGCAGGTTGCTCCCTTAACCACATTCTCTTGAAACACCATACATTTAATAAAAGAAAAGGACTAAAAATAAGTAGGAAGCCCACAAAAGTATCAAACGGACTGCATTCCCCAACTCCAGGCTCCCTGACTTGCATGAAGAAGCAGTGTCTCAGCTACTGTTCTCACTCTGATACCAGGTAGAGAGAGAGGAAAAAAAAAAAAAAAAAGGAAAAAGAACACTAGAACACTGAAGAAAAAGATGGTATAGAAATAAATAAATAAATGGAAGTATCTTAAGAACCTGAAAATCAGTACTTCAGAGAGAAGGCAGATGATGGAGAAAGCCTGGACAGCATATACGTCTACATTCACGGAAAGAGGAAAACCTTGTGTGCAAAACACGAGCACTGTCAAATATGGAAAGGTCTTTTGTTCAAAAATTCTAAACACTTTTACAACAATATTACTTCCTGTGCTGAGATAAGGTGTAAGACACTGGACATAAGGACAGTCATACCACAGAGGGTTGTTCAAACAAACTTGACAAAATGCCTGCAAAGCGCCTACCAAAGGTATCTTTACCTGCTTTAGCTGAACAAAGGTTAATGGGTAAGTGCTTTTCACTGGTCCAGCAGGTGACAGCCTGCCAAGAACCTCCACCACAGTGCCCACCTGCAGCAAAGAAAAAGCAGATATATAAAGGTCAGTAAAATTCAATCTAAATATAACACCTTGCATATTTAGCCACCTTGCCAGCTAGCTGCATCTGTCCAAACGTAAAGCAAAGCAATCTTAAACCCTTACATCACCTTTACAGGCACATTACTAATACCATACAGTACAGAGAACAGACGAAATCTGAAAGAAACATGCAACATAAAGAGGAATGTTTTAAAAATCCAGATCTTTTACATTTTCTGTGCATTCATAAAAGTGACTCATTACTTAATGAGAACTAACCCAAGAGTTTCTCACTAACGTTCTATAAGCAAATACTACTGCTCTGGACAATTAATATAAAACAACCATATCATTGAAATTTTACTCCATTATACTTACATGAGGTTAAGAAAAACAGCACTGATTTCCAATGAGTTACTCTAGAATCATTCTGAGATAGTTAGGAATAGAATTTGTTTCCATCAATAATTATCCAAGCTGAATTTACTCTAGTTAGTCTTAAAAAATTTTAGAAACCCTAAGGCTGGAATTTAGCGTCACGTATAAGTAGCTGGACTGATATTAGTAAGACTGGCAGCAAGGTACAGGCTAGTCACATGCTTAAGTACCTTGGCTGAATAAGGACTTACATACATACAACTAAATCGCCTTTTGTTGCCATCTGCAATTTCCTTTTGTGATTATAAACACTTTCCACTCATCTACAATTCTTTCCAAAAGTCCACTATCAATTTGATACATTAATCAAGATGCACGCAATATGCCTAGTATCTTACAAGCTCAAAAAGTCAATTGTATTCATATTTTTCATACAAGACCTCAGTCTCTTTCACCAGAAGTATTGTCACTGTTCAGTGGTAATTACACATCAAACATTCAAAGTATTTCCCAAATGTAGATTTCAAATGCTTATCCCCCACCCCCCCCAAAAAAAAAAGGTAAAAAAAAGTCAGACATTTAAAATAACAAAAAACAAGCATTCACAGCAACACAAACTTCTTAGGATACTTCGATAACAGAGGTATTAAATTTTTGCACAGCATATATGAAAATAAGCTATGCTGAAATATTAAAAAATATATTAAAATATACACTATTTTTGGTAAAATCTTTCTATATGTGACAGAAGTCATCATGAATCATCTATGTAACATGCAAATATTTCTTCAGTATGTAGACATAGATCTAAATGGACTTTTGCAATGAACTTATCTCAGCTTTAAGCAGGAACAAGAAAGCAGGAGGCCACAAGAACACAAAGGGTAATGCCATAACTTCTTGGACGTTGGGTGTCCCTCACTAGACCATAGCTAAGCACCTTCACTGTGGCAAAAGACTGCCAGTCAAATGATGGCTTCCAAATTTTTGAAAGTAGCTTGCTCCTCCGTTTTCATCTTAAGCACTTTACTTAAAATAACAACCAGCTTTCAAAGAGTAAAATTCCCCAAATGCTCAGCATCTGTAATGTTAAACTGTAACGCAGGACCTGGTAGGCCACAGGAGATTGAACCGCTGGTCTTGTACAACAGCTTTCAAGCAAGAGGCAGGTATCTTTGCAGAGACACTGAGAGAGCTGACTTATAGAACTAAGCAACAACATTAATAGCCTAGGTCCCAGGTGGACAACGAAAAATGAACATAAGTAGTGTTTAGTTGCACAGGGTCACTTGAATGACCTACTAACTGGCAATGAGTGCTGCTTTGTGCCTTGCTGAACGGAGTATTAGCTTGTTAATGTGTCCATCTGACTTTCTTTTAAGCTCCTGCTACCAAGGGGGCTTCTGTTCTGCATATAGGTAGACCACATATGATTCACTTATGTACTGGGTTGGTAGAAGCCCGTTTCTTTGCAACTTTAATGGAGTTTTATTTAGCTTATCACTCTTAAGTGGTGCGTACAAAACAAAAAAACAAGATCTGCTTTTGCTGCAGGTTCCGATTGATTACTGCCTAGTGGACAATTGGTATCACAACAGAAAGAGTAAATTTAAAAATTACAAACATCATCAAGAATTTTTTAAAAACAAAAACAAACAAAAAAACCACCAAAAAACCAACCAACAGATGACTAACAAATGGTAGCAACACTTTTTGATCCTCCAGAGGAAGGTCTTCAAACCAAACTGAAAGATTAAAGGTGAAAACAAAAAAAAACGAAACAAAATAGCTCCAACAGGAGAGATATCAACTACTGGCAACATCCTGTTTGCTTTACCCATTTCTACCCCCCAACTCTGGCCCCCAACTCAAACTTCTCAGGGTTGCCAGCTACCCTGCTACTTGCTATTACTTGAACTCTCCACAACCCAGGAACTGAGTACAACTCCAGAACCTGCAAGTTTGCAGGCTGCAGTGCTGGGGCTTGAATTTCCTTGTGACCAAGCACTCCTCAGGGCCCCCCGAGTGGTGACCAGAAACTACCACTTGCTCACAAACCTGCACAGCCACCAGACACATTACAAGCACTAAGACTCATTCACTTGCCTCTGGAGAGGATGCTCCCCGTGTTCTGGGTTTTAAACCCCATCTTCTTGCACATTTCTTGAGCCCATCTATTGCTATTCCACCTTTGCCTGCCCTCATTCCTTACCTTCAGCACTTCTCTTTTCCACCTCTGCAACAAGCTTTGTACTCATTGCCTGCTTTCCTGTCCTCTTCCATAGCAATGCCAGTGTCCCCAAGCATCTTTTAATAGATTCTCTTCCCCACCACCTCCCCACCCCCCTCCAGAATAATTCTTTAAGGTTTTTAAGTATTTTAAGTTTTCATTCAATAGCTCAAAATGAACACCTGCCTGATCAGGGAACTAGGGGTGGGGGGTGTTCCCCTCAAACTAGGCTCAGGTCTCAAATTATTTTCAGCTAGGGAAACCTGTTTGCAAACCTCTAAAAAGCAGTAGATAACTATGGGCAAGGGTATCTTTTCTTGACGTATAGGACCTGAGCAGCTGATCAGGTACTGAATTGTCACAGAATATCTTGTGGAAAAATTTAGAGAGCAGCCTGCTCTGGTTATACAAGCCTCTGTAAAGTACACCATGTGTCTACCAAAAATACTCCAGAGTCTCCGTTCTCTCTTCCTTTCTACAAAAGGGTCGCGGGAGTTGGGTCACAGCAGTGAATTTGACACTTCGCATAGCAGATTAGCTGCTGAACCCTGACAGCACAGTGAAGCTTTCACACAGTAGCCGTTATAGCAATGTCACTGTGATCGATATAGCTGGGAAGATTACTATTATAGAACCACAGAATATCTCCAGTTGGAAAGAACGCACAAGGATCGCTGAGTCCATCTCCCGGACTACCAAAGCTAAGTCCTATCATTTTGAATATTCTCTCTCTGACAAGTCACCCAAACACATTCAAGCTTCTTCAGACAAGGTGTATTGGACCTTGTCACAGCAGGAGTAAGAATATGTCACTGAGTTGAGAAGACAGCTTTGACTGGGACAGTACAAACCCTCTGTGATTTGAGACTCGTTCCATGTTGCATTTTAACCAAGCAGAGAAGTAAGCAGCAGCTGACGTTAAGCAGTGGTTTTGCAGAGCAGAAAACAACTTTCTTCCCAGAAAACAATTCTACAGGCTTTTGGTACAGATGGCGATAAATAAACAGGTATAAATAAATAGGAACTTCACATCTGGCAGCTTAGATATGCCATCTTGCTTCCGAGAACTGCTGGGTACAGAGTAAAACACATTTCCTCAAACAAGCAAGACATTTAGGAGGTAAGAAGGTGCAGGACCAGTGTTTCCAGTGTGACAGCCAAGTCAAAGCTGGGAAATTTGAGCGAGTGATCTGTCCTGACCTCTCCTTTGCAAGACAGATTTCTGACCCAGATGCCCTGCAGCTTTCATGTCTTGAAAGCAGGAAAGTTCATCATTCCAATGAAATTGGACAACCCTACCTGACAGGCATAAACTATGAGAAAAAGGAGAGTCTAAATCTGATTGCAAAGCTCCCAAGTGCCCACAACCTACGACAGCAGCAGAAGTGGCAGGCATATAGATAACAGTATATAATTAGTCACTACCAAATACAAGCCAGCTCAGTGAAACCTCATATGGCAACCCTGGCCTAAAAGGTCTGAAGATACTAGGAGGTTGTTGAAAATGATATAGATCTGTATCAACTTCACTGGTGAATCAATCTGATGAAAAACCGATTCCTGCCCACCACTTGAGTGGGATGACTTGAACACGCCTGCAAACCCTTATCACTACCAAATGTTGCAACACTTCAGCTGCAGTGCATAACAGATCAGATACATCACTGATCGGAACGGTGTCTGCCAAATTAGTGTACAAAACATAAATCAAAATGTTATGAGTTACGGTATCCAGTACACCAATCACAGTAATCCGCCATCTCAAAACAACTTGACTGTGACAGCCTATTTATAAGCAGTAGAATGAATAAAGCCAAGCCCATAACTGTTTGTCTCTTTGATCCCCCAAACCATATTCTACACTCACTGCAGGAAACCAGTTGTCAATCATATTTCACAAAACCGTTCACTATCATACCACTGATTGATGGTGTTGTGGACAAATCCCAACTACTCACATGCTGACCAGTTACACCTCTGTTGCCAAAGAGGACATAGCAAGGTTGGGTTCTGCATGCTTTTCCTTTGGCAGGAAACTAATTTAATTTCTTTCATTAGCTACAGATTTTCACAGATCTTGCAAGAAACTATATCAACAAGACTTTTAAATTTATTGAAAGTGTTCCATATTTGAAATTTACAACTGAAAGTATTTACCTAAAGGATACATATATCCTACCCATTCCTTTGCTCTCAGAGGCATCACCAGCTACAGAAACATGCCTCTTGTCCCAGCATTCCCCAAGACACATTACTCATACAAGAGTTCTCAGACAACTGTGATTCTATTGTGTTAAGAATAAGAATATAAGAATATATTCATTTCAGTTTAGTAAAACTTCATGCACAAATGGCATATAAAAATCTTTTTATATCCAGATAACATATATTTATTCATTTTCCACAAAGGGCATGATTTGTAATTCCCAAGCTCTGTGCTCTCCTTCCTGAAAGTTTGTTTTCAAGGTTTTCCTCTCTATTTCGTACAGTTTTTAGAGACTGCCACGACACTCTCAAACACATTTTTTGCAAAGAAGCAAACATGCATTACAGAAAGATACACTTAGCATATTACAGATGTTAATTTACCTTCTGCAAGCGAACCTTCCCGTATGCAAATTTGGACGTTGTTGGAGGGATAAGACCTTCTGGTAACCGGTTATACTAGAAAAGGAAGGAGGAAAAAATGCACATGAAACTTAAATATGAACATGTTTTAACCGAATTCTCACTTTCTACTTCACAACTTACAATAGTAGAACTTTAGCTAAAAGTAGATAATCTCTCTGTGCTAGTGGATTACACATGCACCTAGTCTCAAAAGGAGGTTTAAAAAAAAAAACATCCATCTGACTTGATCACACGTGGTAAGCATAATTTCTAGTAAATACTCAACCCAGGGTAACCATAAAAAAGACAGCAAACTAATGAGCTGCCAAAGAATCAGTGTTCTTGGAGCCCTCCTGTGGCTACAGCTTGCATTACCATCTCCTACAGCCTTCCACAGTCATCCCCACGTCAATGGAAGCTTCAGTCAACCTTGCCAAGACAGTATTTCCATCTGACCCTCCCATTTTTCTTTAGTGGCACTTCCCTATTGGGAATTACTAGCCTCTTGTGTCTTTCTTTTCAGTGTTGTTATACTTCATGTGCACTAATGCCTGCTAATCCACTACTGCCTGGGCGGGTTTCTTTTAGAAGTGCTTGTGAAAACCTCACAGCCAGCGGCAAATAACCTTGCTAGCTGCTACCAGGCTGCTGGGGCACCCTCTACTCCCCACTGGCTCAGCAAACAGAGAAAAAGGAGGCTGTAGAAAAATTTAGATAAAGACAGTCTTAATAGCTTCAAGTTGCTCTCCTCACATGCCACGTGAGCCACAGCCAGTTTGTCAAACTGTTCCATTCATTCAGTTATGCTTTACTTGCCAGGGGCCCTCAGGGGACATAGTGAACTGCTGCAGCCTCCACCCCATCCAGTACGCACCCGCTGTGCTCCCACAGTCCTGGTGCTGGCTCCCGCATAGGTGAGCAACACCTTTGACAGCCTCAGCTTATGGAGTTTACCACGTCTCACCCCACCTGTACCTATCCATCTGATATGCTCCTCTAGTCCCAGGTTCTAGTGTCCCCATCAGCTTTCCAGGCTGCAGAGCTCCACAGCAGCCTAGGCAGCAGCCATGGTTCTACCTTCCCTTGGTCTGTATTCACATATTCCCTCCCCAGCCAGGCATCATCAGACCCATTTACTGAGCCTTTTCAGCATGCTAACCCAGCAGGAAGCTAATGCGGAAACAAAAATGTGGAAGTGATTTAAAAAAAAAAAAAAAGTCCAAGGAGACCTGAAGCCTGCAAACCCACAGCAGCAGGCAACCATAGGCTCCCCATGGCTCCACAAAGCCATGAGCAACCCTCACTAGATTCCCTCTGCTCCTGGCCTGCCTATCAGTCACTGGGAAACCTGAAAACCTGACAGGGAAGTACTCTGTCAGGCTATCTCTGTTTACTTCTTGCCCTACGACTCTAGCAATAACCCCTGAGATCAGCATACAGGGTTCCTAGAGAGAGAAGGGGCCAAGGATGTCCATGATTTTCTTGGACAACTTGAGGAGAGGCAAATCTAGACAAGGGCTCTCTGCCACACACTGCAGCCCCCTCCTTTCTGAGCCTACAACCTTCTTACCTTCTTCCCATACCACCCCTTACTCCCTTTCCTCCCATTATTTGTTCCTTGCTTTATGCCCACTTCTCCTATATATTCTTCCATTTACTGAAGGGGCATTTTCCTTAGGGATTTTGACTTTAATTTGAAAGTTTCTGCATAAGGCACAATTTGTTGGGCTTACACGTGGTATATCCAGCATAAAACTCATGCTCAAAAGCTTGCCTCTGCACCAAGACAAATGTTTGTTTGTTTAGTTGGTCTAATTTTTTTTTAAACCAATAACAGCAGTATAATTCCCAATGCCCTCACTTGAAATCTCAACTATGAACTGATGAAAGCCTGATTGATATTTCTGGTAACAGGTTTATTTCTTCCTCTTTGTATTTGAAAATAATCAAAACAGTCTTTAAAAACAAACAAACAAACAAACAATTCACCCAAGACAAGAAATCAAAAGTAGAAAATCCAGCCCAAATGGTAAAAATTAGAAAATGCTGCCAGCAATTGAAAGAATTTTTTAGATTGAAACCCTTCTTCTTTATCACATTTATTACCTGAAGGAAACAGTTAAGGAAGATCAAAACGCGTTAGCCTTGTGGCACTGCTAACATTTTGAATACAGTAATTAGTTACAGGCAACTTCTGCACTGAGCAGATAGACTATTATGGGCTGAGAAGACACAGCAGAGACAGGAAAGCTTCACCAAGATCCTATGGACATGGAAGGTAAGAGATAAACAAACCACACCAAAAAAGCTGTACCATGACCCAACACACCTTAGCTTACACTGAACTCTTCAGATCTTATCAAGGCTATCTCACTGCACTAAAACACTACCTAAATTTCTGATAGGGATCTTGCCTTGAAGAAAACAACTCAAAAACAGGAAGTTTGGGAATTTCTCTCTTGAGAAAAGCTGCATCAAGACAGGAGCTTCCCCTTGAAAGGCTATCACAAAATTATCTCATCAATGGAAAGCTTAGGGATAATGGAGAAATGGAAGAAAATAATCCACACCAGGCCTTCTACAGGCGGGGAGATAAAGGCATGCTTTACCCTAGAGACAGTGTAATGTAAGTTCAGGAGACCTACTCCCACCAAAACAGCGTCTCCTAGTGAACAGGAATGTTTTTAACATCCAGCAGGGCAGAGAGTATAAGCCTGAGCCTTGGGATTCCTGGGGACTTTGTCTTTAAGCCTCACCTGAATGGCCTCCAATGCAAGTCTATTCAAAATCCAGATACAAGTTCTATATTTCACTTCAAACTCCAGTTTGTAAAGATACTACTCACTTCAAAGCATTTTTACAGCAAAGGCAAAGTTGGTCCCACCCACGATCTACGGTTTGTGGCACCACAACAGCAAGATGTGTTCATTTGGATAAGCACTCTCCTTCTTACAGAGACTCAGAAGCACAACACGAAGCACAGGAGACACACAGCCAAAGCACAAAGCTGCAGCGCTATCAGGCTGACATTAAGTGACCATCCTGAGCTGACTGAGTGCCTGATCAATGCTACAAGGGAAAAGCCCTGCTCACTCCTCCTCCATCTCTACTTCCAGCCAAATGCTTCCTGTGTCCCTCTGCTCCCCTTCTGCCAGCACTGGCTCTCATCTGATCGAGTGAGCCAATTCAGCTTACTGACCTCAATTTGAAAGAAAACAAACCTAGCAAAAAAGCCAAGTTGAATCACTTCTGTGTCAGATCTGCACCTGCATCCCCACCTCTAAAAAGAAGGAGGGAGTCTTTGGGACAGTAGGGAAAACCAGAGGTGCAAGGTCTTTCCCCCTTTTTTAAAAACAAGCAGTTGGGTTGGCCTAACCACCTTGCTCTAATTCACTTCCTTTACCTGCAGAGAATAGTAAATCCAGAAGCAACTTACACCAACACAAGAGCAAGAGAGCTTGCAGTACACCAGGAATGTTTCAAAGAACCATTCTAAACATGTGGTAGGGACACTCACCATACCAATGACTTCCCTCAAGGCAAAATATTTTTCAGTCAGATCCCCTGCTTCGCTCAGTGGAGCATCATAGTCATAACTTGTGGGCTGTGGCATATAAGGCATATTAGCACCTAAGAGAGATGGGAAAAAAAAAAAGCAATAAAAAATTGTGAAAGAGTTTTGGGTGGGGTTTTTTTGGGGGGAGGGGTTGTTTTTGTTCTGTTTTTTTCTTTTCTGTCCAAGGGGATCAACTTTCAGAATTCTCTTCAGTCACAGCCAGGCTGTACTACATTTTTAGATTCAATGGAGACTTTGGCATTTGGGATTCAGCACAGAGAATATGTTCCCTATGGAGGACAATGTCCTTCTGAGGTCACACTGCTCTGTTATACAGTTTTCAGAAATATTCCGAAGAGAAACAAATTTATCCATGTTTCAACTGTTTAACAGTATTGAGTAAAGCAGAAGTACTCTTTGCAAAGGTAAGTACCGTGTGAGTCTAGTAGAACACGCTGGCAATAGAGAGAGAACTGCTAATGCAGTCATCTTTTGCCATGTGAAAGCAGGCATAGCTTATTCTTTTACAGCATGTTTCTACCGAACTCATAAGCTGCTCCCCTACATTATCGGAACCATTTAAATCATTTCTTACCATTCCAATAGGCAAAGCTAGTTCCACCTATAAACATGTACCTAAAAAAAAAAAAAAAAAGCCATCCACTTAAATCAGGTTTTGCCAAATTGGGAAAAAATCCCCCAAATTACCCTCTACTGAACACACACTTACAGGTTAACGTTAGCACCACGCGCCAGGATTTCATTAAGTGTTTTAGCTATAGTTTGTGCAGGCACAACAGAATGACGGTGCCCCCAGTGATCCAACCATCCAGTATAAAACTCAGAATTAACCTGAAAGGAGGAAGGGCAAAAGAGGAAGGGAAAACATAAAGAGGGAACAACAGCAGAATGCAATGTGACTTAGGTTACTAACTGTAAGAGGAAAGGAAAAAAGGTACCTTGACTCATTTTAGCCATTTTTAAATTACTATAAATACAGCAGAGTATACAGTAAAATCAGTTCTTTTCAGCAGATGACTCAAAGAGATTAAAGGATCATTTCAATAATTTCATATTTTGAAAATGACTGCTAAAGTACCAAAAAGCACAGATTTCCTTGAACCTGTCAAACTGAATGTGTTTTGGCATCAAAATAAATGATGGAACGAATACATCCTCTGCAGAGTAATGTACATAGACTAGATTTTATGTAAAATAAATCTTTCAAACACTCAAACTGTGTTCTAAACAATTTCGCAGTAAAGAGATAATCTTGTACACTCAAGGGCCTTCTCCCTTTGTCAAAATGGCTTCCAGCAATCTCACATCCCATTATAGGTTGTATAGAAGCTCTAGGGTAGCTGAAAACAGGAAGCAGCTTTTAACCTGCCCTTTTAATTTTGCTTTTAACTTCCACCCACACACATACCTGACTAACTCACATCTGATCATAGTTACTGTTTCCGTTGCTTTGTAAACATTTGTCTTAGCAAGGAAAAATACTGAAAATCAGCATCTTCGGAGACTAAAATAATATTTGCAGAACAGCAGTTAATGTGGATTTGACAAACACACACAGAAGCTCCTCTATTCAGCTTTTCTCACTGACTTGGAAATGACATCTTTGTAAATACGCCCCTATGAAACTGTTCACTGTTGTCGACTCCCCTATTACGAACCACTAAGGTTAGGAATGATACAAAAATTTAACTGAAAAGACATACCAAAGGGCCTGTAGGTTCACTGCTCCTTTGAGCTAAGAATGCAGCTGTGACATTGCCACCTATAAACAGACAGAAGGAAAACTGAATTGCTACATCCATGACTTTTTCAGTCCTCATTTTACTGAAGTAGGTGTCTTACCTCCCTTCCAACATCTAGCAAAAATACAGGCAAGAAACTTACTTCAGAAAATGCAGGAATCAATACGCTTGATTCCAGTGCTTAAGCTGCAGAACTTATTTAAAGTATATACATAAATACATACATGTAGGTATGCATGCACATCTCTGCTTTTGAGATACATCCTCTGAAAACCTAGCTCTTTTCAGGAATGACATCCTAGCACCAAAAACTCTGAGATGGGTCAGAATTACTACTCAGTCACTGGAAAGTATAGGCCTGGGGCTGGGGCAGCAGGAAGATGAGAAAGAACAGAAACCAGGCAGTCTGTAAAGAGGAGTTTCACTTCTGAGCAATCCTAGTGGCTCAAGCCACAGGGACTGGAAATAACTACTCCCATGAGTAGCTCATTGTGTCATAAATGATATACATGAAGGAGTTCTTAACTTCAATCTATTTATAAGCAAATGGATTCTTGCTAGGCATATAGCTTTGACTGTAGAGAGAACAATGTAGGTAAGAAGCCACAAGTCAAAAAAAATTGGAAATATCTATCTTGGAGTTTGTTTCTTGTGCCTTAAGCCTATTTTGCTAAGTTTGCGCAGTATATGAACATTCACAGCATTAACTCTCCTCTTGTACCAAATGGGCACTATCTGAACACACTATGGCTGCTTGGCCATTCTTTAGGCCTATATCACTATAAATTGTGGCAGTGTGCACATTTCTAATTAATTTTGTGGTAACAAACAAATGTCTCCAACCTGGTGCAAAGTCCACTGTTGCATAAAGACCCTGAAGAGCTCCACATCTCAAGTGAAACTGGCTTGCACCATCAGTTGTGAACAGCACCACCTCATCCCCAAGATGCTGGCGAAAGAGCTTCTGAAGGGAACGCAGATAGTCATAGTCACAAGCAAAGTAGCTTCCATACTCGTTCTCCACCTGCACAGAGAAAGTCAGTCAGTAAAGCAGTAGCCAGTTTCAGTCTGCATCCAACACCAAAAAAGTCCAAATCCAACCATCCTCTTCCTTTGATAGCAATGCTGAAAATACCATTTAAGTTCCAGACCTGAAGAATAACAGAAGAAACACTTCTAGGCACTCACTGCTCTCACCTGTATCATACACTGCAGCAATCACTGCGTGGAGATGATTTCCCTACAAAATCAGCCTTCAACTCCACATAAAATCTCTACCCTAACTACTTAGCAACAGTGATCAAAACACAGTCTCTATTCAAAATGAAGAGCTATGACCCACTTCCCAAAAACAGCAATAAAAGCATAGAACAGGTCATAACATGATCAAAACTGCAGTGAAACTGGAATTCCAGAGCAGAGACACGTGAACAACAAAGCCCTGCAACAGACTCAAAAGACTTAGGGGAGAAGGACAACTTTGCTACTACTGAAAGGTACATATCCTGCCCCTTTCTTGAGCAGATAGCCTTTCAAGTTCCAGATCCAACGCCACACACACCTGAATGCTGCTTCTAAAACTCCTGTTATAAACATCTTATTTATGCTCAGTGCTTTTGCTGAATAGAGGCAATACATTATTCAAGAATAATCATCTTGGATGGATTTTGACAAAGAGTCTCCTATCCTAGCCTGAGCAAACCAGGGAGTTTAAAATAAGAAGCACAAGGCTTTTGTTACAGTCAAGTACTAAGAAAATCACACAATCATCACTGCATACCTAGTAGTTTAAGAGAAACTACCCACCAGGAATGCACAGCACTCTGTCCTGAAAAATTTACAGCTCAAGTTAGGTGCTAGGAACTAGAAACTCTAAATTTTGAAGCTGTTCTTGTTACAAGTTTTAGGCTTATTTCATACTGCTTTTGCTTCTATCCACAGCAAACCCTCCTGTCAGAGGGTTTCAGGTAATTGTAATGTATTTTGGCTTAACATGAGAACTGGCATAAAACTCACATCTAAAAAAACTCCATAAGTTTGCTCTATTGCTTTCTGTAGTTGTGGGAACAACTTTGATGGAGCAGACAAGTGCACTAAACTTCTGCAGACAGTGCATTCCATTCTTTAGTATAAGGGACTCCACTGAATCTTTCAACTACCTGAAACTGTGAAGTAGCTGCTGTGTACGTTACTACCCAACATCCATGGAATGTCCACAAGAACAATACAAACATCCATGCTGCTTGGGTTCATTTGATTTTCAGAAAGTTACCTGCACCATGATGATTGGACCTCCATTTTGATAGAGGTGAGGCTTCATCTTTGGCAAAAGGACACCCATCCATTTCTCTACTGCTGCCAGGTAATCTGTAATACAGAAAGGGTAAACGCTTCACAACTTTTCTGCTTTTTTTTTATATTTTTTTTCTGTTTGTTTATTGTATGTGGGTAGTTTTTATCTAGTAAAATACATAAATATAAATTTCTAAATACATAAATGCTGTTCTGATATACTTTAATGAACTGATGTGCTTTTATACTTGTTCAAAAATGTCAGCTTCCAGTACAGTTTACTAAATAATAAAACATTTAAATACTGATGAACTTTGAAAATCACCAGAGAGACTTCAATGTGTCTGACACAAGTTGTCCTAATGCATTTCAACAAATGTTGTTATCTGTATTATTTTTTTAAATAGATAATTTCTCCCACGATGAGCAGAACTGAAGTCACGTACAATATGGATCTATGTGTTTGTGCCCTAATTCCTTCTCCAATATCCACATTAATATCCTGTCTCATCTCATCTCTACACATCCTGTCCATGACCAGGTAGCACATAACAGTGCTATAACTAGTCCTGGAATTACATGCACACTGACCAGCCAGGAAGAACCCCCACAATGAGCAGCCTGTTGACTGTTGCAAGACCAAAAACTCAAAGCTGAGAGCTACCCATCTTTTCTTCAGTGGTGACAATAAATATCTTTCCTGGTACCAATTTCATGAAACTTTTTTTTCCAACAGCTTTGAAACTTACAACAGTTTTGAAATTTGGTTGAAACTGATGGTTGTTTCAGAAGTTCTTAAGAAAAGGTCTGGAAAGGGAGGAACAAAGAGGCAGATAGGATACTTTTTAATTTTTTTTCTTTTTTTTTAATTTCAGTTATTGTCTTAGAAAACCAACTGCTAAAAAAGCACTAGTTCTAGGATAAGCATCTACAAGAACCTGAAGGACTCAGCCCTACAATTCTGCAATCACAGAAGATGCATGATTTTCAACCCTACTTTGTTTGTTCTATATACTTATTGAATGCACAATTTTTAATAAAAATAATGAAATATGAATTACCTGGAAATAACCTCAAATAGCAAGTGAACTTGCTGCTGAAGTTTATTTTTGCCAGTCCTTTCTGATGCCCCTACCTGAATCAGAAGACCTGAGAACAATAGACTCCTTCTCCAACAGCCATGCAGGAAGACCTCCCTGGGAAAAGAATCAGAACCATTTCAGTTACCATTTTTAGGAGATAAGAAGACATAAACTGAAGATTTATTTTATATAAGCAAGTAATAATTTCCAACGGAACAAAACAACTACTAAGTAAGCTTGTGTTCTAAGAAGTCACTTAGGATAAATGGGTTTAAATATGCTAAACCAAGAGTCTTGTCAAGTATACACCAAGTATGTTTGTCTACTTTAAGACAGAAATCCTTGCATTAGATTTACTGTAGAAAAGAGATAACTGTTACAAAAGGCTGTACCATGTCCCATTCTGCACAGATGTAAGGTCCAGCTCTCAGGATCACCAGCAAGCCAGTTTCATCAGCAAGCTGCAGGAAAGACTCTAGATCTCTGTCACCAGAGAAATCATACACACCCATCTGGGATTCATGGTAGTTCCACGGCACATACCTACAAAGAGAGATCATCTTCTATTAGGAAACTAAGACTAAATCAGAACTCCAAATAACATTAATTTGCACTACACGCCTCAGGGATCTGTAAAGCTGGTCTGAATTGGTCTTCAGATCAGTAAAATATAAGAATAATTCTAGGGCTTTCCTCCTGTGAGGTACTTCCTGTGGCAGAAGGTGTTAAAATTAAAACTAAAATAAGGCTTATTACTTTGCAGTAAGTCTGCAGGAGTCCATATCCATCTAAGAACACACTTTGGTATTGCCATTTTGAAACCATAATGTCTATTCCAAAATGTAAACAGTTAAGAGTCAGCTGCCAGTAGCATAGTGGTGGGAGGTTTGTGCAGAGATGAATACCCTGAACCACCCACACAAGAAGTGGTAAAGAATGAGCTTGCCGGAAACAGCACATGGCCCCTAGCAAATGTACCACCCAGATTGCACAGGGCACACCAGCTAGGCTGGTGGGTCCATACTGGTGCCAGTACATAGACCTTAAAAATGTGTAAGCATCAAACAATATTGCATAGGTCCTGAGAGTCTTCACTGACCAGAAGCAATCCAGGTTCTGGAAAACCAGCATGGGAAGAATGGTCAAGGCAGAGGATGCTAAGGTGCTGAGGAGCTTGGACAAAGTAGAGCCTCATTTCAACCAGCTGATAAAACTGCCAAACAAGCAGATCAGTATTTGAGACAACCCCTATCTCCTACTTCCAGGACTTAGCAAACCACAACCTCATCACAGAATACCTCCCAGAAGATAAAAAATACTCTTGGTTGCAAGATAATAAAGAAACATGTTACCTACCAACAATTGTGAGTGCTGTTGTAGCTTATGGCCTTTGTAGAAAAAACATATTTTCCACATATCCTAAGTTTTCCCTTAGGATGGTGCTAAGTGGCAGCCATAGCAGAGACAGACATTAAAATTAGGGATGGATACAGTCTAAATAAGAATTCAAGAGAATGGGAAAACTCATTCTCCATGCATTTACTTTCTACACAGAGGTCTGTGGCCCTTCTAATAGCACTGCTGCTGCTGCTGTTCCATAGAGGGCAGATTTGAGAAAAATTTGTAAAACCAAAACTGTGGTTAGTCAAGCAAAGAGCCTCTCGGGCAACACTTTCCTTATTGTTTGGGTTTGTTTTTAGGTTCCAGAGTTAATTTTGTAAGAACTACCCATGAGGAAAATAAAGTACAGAAAACACTGCTTTCAATAATCAAGAAAAACAGGAACCTCACATGAACACATTATTGAAATCACCATGCTCAGAAATATATGCACACAAACAAACAAAAATATGATAATGCTTCAGTAATGCTAGTTAATATTATTTCCTCACAACTGACAAAACCTTAAGCCTTTATTTGAAAAGCCAAAGCTTAAAATTTTTATGCCAGGATAGAGTCTAAGCAACATACTCAGACATCTAAATGCAGATTTTCCCCTCAATATAGCATATTTTATTTCTTTGTCAACTTGTTCTAATTGTTTCCAAAGTACTCAATTAACTCACATTTTTTAGAACAAAGTAAGTGTGCACTTAACAAATACGTGAACCACACGAGAATACATTCAACATTAATTTGGTTTTGTGCACTTTGCCTAGATTTCAAGCAGAGGAGCAAGCTGATTGGTGATGTTTAAAATCAAAGTAGATAACTATTTCAAACAAACAAATGACCAACTTAACTCAAAAAAGCCCATACCATGGAGTATCATATTACACTTGCTTTCCCTTTTTGCTATACCATTGCCTAGGTTACCACCGTGGAATAATTTTTGTTTGCTTTAAGCCCTAAGAGCTATGTTATTTTCAAAACTATTGCTTGAAAATACAAAATTCTTTTAAATTACAAATATGTGACTCAAGATACTGTCCTTCTTACTTAAAAAAGAAAGAACACTGAGAAAGAATATTCTAGAAAATTACATGTCAACCTAACTCCATGCCTAGGAAAGATGACAGAAAAGCTACTGAATGATTCATGTCTAAAAAATAACAGTGATGTGATAAAAACAAACTGGATTTGTCAACAACCTAGTAGTCATAAACCTAGTTCCATTCTTTCAAAGGAAAACTGGCCTAAAAGATTAGGGAAAAGGAAAAGGGGTGATGTCTCTTGACTCAGCAAGGCTTTTGGTACTCTAGTGTATGACGTTCCTATAAGCAAACAAGACTGAAAAAACAGAGGCTACTTGGTATAACATTAACATCGAACAAAAATTAACTACAGAATAACATCACACAGTTTTCTGGGAAAGTAACAGCATATTTTGAGGAGTATGCCAGGTCTCTTTGCTAGGTCTAACTATATCCAAAGCTTTTGTTGACAACTGCGTGGTATAATGCACAGCACGGTTAGCAAAGGCAGAGCAGTTTTAAGTCCATCAGCAAACATGACCAGGATTCTAAATGTTCTTAATTAATGAGCAACATGGCCCGAAATCAAAAAGAAATTAAGAGAGTTATCACTTTCTACTTCTCTCTTGCAAAGGAAAAGGCAAAGACAAAAATACAAAATGAGAAGGAAGACATGGCAGTGGCATTAATAGGAAAAAAAAAGGGTCTGAAAGGTTCTACTGTAAAGTACCATCTGACTATGAATCATCAACACAACACTGCAATAAACATAAATCTCTATCTGGGCTAAATTAACAGGCATGTTTACGTAGCAACTCATTCACTGAAAAATGCTTCTAGCAGACAGCTGCACCTGTTTGAACTAAATAAAGATGATTAGGTATTAACTATATTTTAAGTTTCTCACTGTCTAAAAGACTGCTACAGAAAGACACCAATTGCTTATACTCCTTTCTCCTCAGGCTACCAAACAAGTTATTTACTACTGGTAAGTAAATTATAGGTTAATACAGTAAGAGCATTCTAACTGTAATCTAACTACACCAAAGCATTCTAACTGTAATTTAACTACACCTTGTAACCTGTTATTTCTGAAAATATACTCATTGGAGAGTTTTAGAAATTTGTTCTAGTAACAAGTCTGAAGGTCTAAATATGCCTAATAGTGGCTGAGACAGGGACAAATGGGTTTGTCAAGCTCCCTTACACTCAAGATGGAAGAAGATAGAGAAATTCTTCCAGAAACAGTTTTAATGTGCTGTCCTACAAGGCCAGAAAAAAAAGAAAACTTTAGTGCAGAAGAAAGTAAAGAGAAAAAAATGTGAAATGCTTTCTTACAGAATGAACCATGATATAAAAGCATCTTAAAGACTGCTTTAAAAATTGTTACTAATACACTTAAATCCCTTGATGTATTTTCTACAGCTAGCAATGACCCCAAATCATTTTACTTCAAAATTATTAGTATTGGCAAAGTATAGTTCTTATATACCATTGTACAAACTTATAGTATGCTGTACTGCATTAGCCACAGAATAATGAATTTATAAAGGAATGTGGCATTCCTTTTCCAAACTTGAAACTCAGTATTTTTTCAGTATTTGAGTAATAGCATTTGCTCTCCACTTAGATACAATTTCTAAGCTTTATCCTATAACCTTCTTTTTCTTCAACAGTCACAGGTTTTTTCTCTCTCTCATTTCAGAGATATGCCAACAGGCAAAAAATACCACTTTTAATCCTGTAGCGTTCAGGATAATTCTGTCTGTAATACTTTTTTTTTTTTTTTACCCCATACTGTGTAAAACTAAATACTAGGTACTAATTTCATAAGTACTAGAGCAACACTTTATACATGCTAGTTAAGTTAAACATTAGTTTTTATAAAGAGTAAATTACGGGTTTTTTTAATGAGTAGATATTCTACACAGCAGCTCTTTCTTAGATGGAGTTTATACTGGTCTAGTTTTCTGGTCGTTAGTCAAGAAATACAGTAAAACAAATAAAATGCTCAAAATTCTTTCAGTAACTTTATGAGCCTGTAAAGTAACTGCTGATTGATTCTTCCACAAACCTTCTCCGTTTTTACAGTTCTGTAAATGTTTAGCCCCATCTAGTGGTTATCTCCTGCATTAAAAACAAACAAAAAAAAAACAAAACAAAAAAAAACAGCAAAAAAGCAACAACAACAACAAAAACCAACAACTTTCAGTCCTACCCAGATGTTTGCGATAGTATCTGTTTCTGCTTGGTAGATCACAGTTCAAGAACTGAAAACAAGGACAATTACAGTTGGGTAACCAGATGCCTATGCATGCTACCTGCACCTCATCTTCTGGGATGTCACACCAAGCACAGCATCAAACGTCAGCCTGCAATTTGGAAGGTTTAGTTAGGCCTTGATACTTTCAGCTTTAACGTAAGGTCACCTGTTTTCTCATATTCTGTTATTGCTTAAGATGTTTGGGTCCAGAGCAGGGCCACGAGGATGGTCAGAGGGCTGCAGCACCTCTCCGATGAATTAATTAAGCCGAGAGAGTCGTGGTTGTTCAGCCTGGAGAAGAGAAGGCTCTGGGCAGACCTTATAGAGGCCCTCCAGTGCCTAAAGGGGGCCTACAGGAAAGCTGGGAGGCACTCTTCATCAGGGAGTGTAGCAATAGGACAAGGGCTTTAAACTAAAAGAGTAGATTTAGGTTAGATATAAGGAAGAAATTTGTTACTCAGAGGGCGGTGAGGCACTGGAACAGGCTGCCCAGAGAAGCTGTGGATGCCCCACCCCTGGAGGTGTTCAAGGCCAGGCTGGATGGGGCTTTGGGCAACCTGGTCTAGTGGGAGGTGTCCCTGCCCATGGCAGGGGATTGGAACCAGGTGATCTTTAAGGTCCCTTCCAACCCATACAACTCTACATGCATGCTGTTCTATACATATACTGACTGAGGAATCCCAGATGATCTGCTGTCTCAGTCATTAGCTGAATGATGCATGAAGGCATAGCTAGTTTCTTGAAAATGAGGCTGCAAAGAAGACAAAGGAGAGCAGGTCTGGCCTGCTTTGACCACAGGGTATTCACAAAGACAATCCTAAAATAAAAGGATCCCATTTCTGCTGCGGTGGTAAGCCCACTGGAAGCACCTTGATAAGAACCAGGAAGGCTCCCATATTGCAACTTACAGCACGAAGCTTCCCTGTCCCATGGGAATAACCCCAACCAGCAAAAATTGCAGACTTCAGAGGTGGCCCAAATGGTGGGAGTCCTATGGTCACGCTCCGCCAGAAGGTCTGGCATCGCTGTTGCCCATCCCAGAACGATTTCACACAACTGGTATCTCAGTCCCTTGCTAATAGTTTTACTGATCCATGAAAGAGTAGGCAGGAGAAGAAGAGAAAACAGAAACACAACCAAAGAATAATCTAGATCACTGTCCATTTCACCAAAAACACAAAATCACAGCAGACTTATTTGGGGTAACATAGAAATTTATTGCTTCACGTCAAGTAATCAAGAGCAGTACAGCTTGATTATCTGTAAGCTCTAAAGAAAAACAAGTTTTTTTGGTTTTGTTTTTTGGGGGGGGCAGGAGAGAGATCAGCGTTAAAGGGAATGACTCATGGATTTGATTGTTGTAGAAAATGCAGGGCACGAAGGTACTTTCTGCTTTTAAGATACACATTTAGGACCTATCTCTCACCACAGCAGAAGAAAAACCAAAAGGTAAGCAATGGTGGCAGAAAAAGTTAAAGAATCCCAGACTGTTCTAAAAAGAGAAAAGGAGGCTGTGAAAAACTTGTTATCTGTAATCAATGATCCAGCAAAAACAGCTAAGGCTGCAGCAAGAAGTCACGTAACCTCAAGGAAACACTTGCTGCTGTACCATACCTTTTGTATCTGAACACAAACAGCTCATCTCTCCTAAGACCAACAGAGACCAGTCAACACCAGTAAAAAAAAGACCATCTCCACTACTTCCTGCACTGCAGGACATTTGCAATAAAGCATAGGAATAAGAGATCTCAACAAAAGAAAAATTAGAAAAAAAAAAGGAAGAAAACCCCACACTTTAGTGAGACATTATGAAAGGAGGAAGAAGGAAGCAACAGAAAAAAAGCAACAGGAGAAAAACTGCAGTAATTTTGCTGTTAAACAATACAGGTGGGGGAAATGGAAAAAAGAAAAATTCCTATATCAAAAGACCAGTCATGCAGCAGAGAAATGAACAGGCAATTTCAAAGAAACAAGGAAGAGACTGCTTGAAAAAGCTGGAAATGAAGTGAGGGCACTGAAGATATACAGGGGTTGGCAGGAAGAGGAAAATAAATCGGAGATGTAAGGGAAGTAAAAATGCTACGGATCACAGGAGTCACAGAGCCATTGTCAGGATCCAGGCTAATCTTCAAACCAGACATCAAGCAATATAGTTTTCAGGTCTGTTTGAGATTACTTTTATTACAGAAAAAAAATATTTACATGGGCATTTCCAGCAACTCTGTCCTGACATTCCTGAGCAAGTGTGTTACTTAATCCTATTGTTCTTATGTTAAGATAGAACTTGCTTGTTTGGTTTAATCAAAATAAAACAAAATGAAGAAACAAAGTCACTACATTATCACAACACAGGGAAGAGTTTTATGACAAAAGAAAAAAAAACTAAATTTGAAAACTAAAAAAAAACACACCTTCTTTTCTTTCCCTGCCATCTCTCCATCTCTTCTCCACATACCAGCCCTCACTAATCACAGCTCCAAGCACACAAGGTAACCCTGCAACTTGCAGGTCAAACAAAACACAGCTTTCAAGGGAGGGAAAGCAGAGATGGTATGATGCTCCCACTGAACAAACTGCCCCAGGCTACAGGCTCTGCATTGCCAGAACCAATACAGTTTAGCAGTCTGCAGCACACAAGGAGGCTGTTTCAAAGAGAAGCTGCAAGCCCTGCAATGATGTAAGAAAGAAATAAAAACATGCATGGTAATTGCAACCATTGCTTGAAAAGACTGTGCCTACACGCTTTTCTACCATTCCTCTTCCCTTGCTGTGGAAGCTTCGGCAAATATAAGAGTAGGATAAATTATTTTTCTATGCCTCACCTGTTGTAATAAGGACGCAACCAGGAAGGAAAGACAAGAAAAATAGGCTAAAGGTTTAGTATACACAACTGAAATCAGTTTGAACTGTTATTTTTATGTTTTGTTGTTTTTTGTTTTTAATAAAAAAAAAAGTACCCCTACTTCAAAACTATTTCCCTAAATTTAAGCACTCCTGGTGAAAGAGCTTTAAATATTACTACAGCCTTTGCCAACATTTTCAAGGCTTCAGGGCAATACAACCCAGGCTGTATTAAGATTTACTGTCCCCTTCCATCTAATCTTCCCCTTGATCTATAATCTCTTGAGAGATTACAATGTTCTTAGAAGAGGGAGGGAGAGCACATTATCAATCGGTTTCTTAGTTGCCAAAATTCACAATTTGTTTCAGGTCACGTTTGCATCCTGGGCTGTGAAGCAATAAGCGCTGCCTATCAAGCAAAGCAGACTGTTAGCTGCTATTGTCCCAGTCCATGTTGTAAGAAGTCATCCTATACCACCTTTCATTTCCCCAGAGCTTTCTCACCTATTACTTTAAAAAAATAATAATAATTTAAAAAAATCAATAGATAAGTAACAGTGGCAGCATTCCCCTTAACTACTTCACGTGGGTCTCTGAGGACTACAAATCATTTTGAAAGTCAACAGCTACTTACGTTTGAATTGCATCCAGCCCTGCCATCTTCATCTTCAACAGACGGTCTTTCCAGTAATACCGGGGCACCCGCGAGTAGTGAATGCTGCCAGAGATGTAACGGAAAGGGCGCCCATCCTTGACAAAGCAGTTGCAGTCATAATCAATCCCAAAAGTCCTCTGGGGTGTATTCTGTGCACCAAAAAAAATTACATATATATATTTTTTAAATTACACAGTATAAGCTTTTCCTGCCATGAGAGACATGGAGAATGGTCTATACAATATCTGTGGGTTGTCCACAACAGAAGGTACAATGGTGTTAAAATAAATGATGAATGGCTTTCCACAAGCTATATATAGGCCAAAGGACTACAACACATCTGCCAGCCACGCAGCAAGGATGGGATTCACCACTACACCAAAATATGCCGCATGCATTCTCCACTTTTAGCAAGTGAATATATAGTGTGATCTTTCTACAGTGATACATTTTGTAGTTGCTTACACCAGTGCAAGTGATGATGAATTCAATAGAGGAAATCTACCGATTTGGTGAATGTCAATACTTTTCACTCAATGCTTCAGCTCACTAAACTTTTGGAAAATACAACCTGATTTCCAACTTAATGTCACCCTCAAGTCTAGAAACAAAAGCCAGCTGGGAGCTTTCAAGGAACAAATACCACATTCTAAATGCTCCAGTGCACTGGTACGTGCAGGCTTGAAAGCTTAGTTTCTAGTAAGTATGAAACTGTTTGATAGATCAGTCTAGGGAACTAAGGACTTACATTTATGTAAACCACTAAAGATTAGTCATTTTTGGAGAAAGTCCTACTTTCAATACTTTTCCAGCTAAGCACACCTAAAACATATACAAACAGTGAACTTAAAGGAAACAGGAAAATTGAGAAGAATCTGTACCTCCAACCCCAAAGAAATATACCTTAACTTCGACATTACAGGGATTACCCCTCAAGTGAGCCCAAATTCTCTAAGACTTGAACTACTATGACCAACAGCAGTACTTCTTTCGCTCCAAGTAACTTGTGAAAAAACAAGGAAATCAGATTGTTTTATTATTATTATTTTTTATTTTTTAAAGTGCCTGGCCCTATGCCTTTAAGAACCTTTATTTATTTTAAATGAACCTTAACCTTAATATCTGTCACATATCTTTGGCAACCCTGTCGCTAGCACCACTTTTGTCCTCCACACATCACTGAATAGTTAGTTTAGTTTGTCTTCACTTTCTAATGACTTTGCATTTGCATTTTATTAGATTCATTACCGAGTACATCAAAAAGGAATCCTTTCAACAGAAGATCAGTAGGGATTTATGACGTAAAATGCCAAGTCAGCAACTGTTAATCAGTTAATTCTCCACGCCTATCAGAAAATAAGTCAGAAGTCAAGGCAACAATGCCCGTGTTTCATTGGACATTACACTACTACAAATGGAACATACCTTTTAACAGTATAAACTAAGATATGTTGAATGGCACTGGCCTGTTTTATTTTAGAACAGGTTGGCCTTGGCATGCCTCATATTAAGAGCGGGGCTTAGCAATTAGGAAATTGACTCCATGAAACAAAAGTGATGAAGTTAGAAAGGCAACAGAGATGTATGTAGACCACCATATAACTCCAGGTAACCCCTGACTACACATGAGCCATCTGCCACCTAAGAAAATCTGCCCAAAGGCAAGTAGGGACCACCAGACCACACAGAGTTTTGAAGAACTTTCCCACTGAAACCACTTCTTTCTGCTAACTGGTGAACTATTTTGTCGCAATAGTGTGTACAACTACAGGAAGAGTAAACTGAAAGGAAAGGAAAAAGTGACATGCAGCAGGCATGTGTAAGCATAAAGCTGCAAATACTGAGACTCCCGGCCAACAACTGGACACTACCTCCAGCCAAGAGCATACTCTTCGTGCAACAAGTCAGCAAAAAGGAGCCAGTCTAACGTGTCACAGTCCAAAAGAACAAGAGCACAAACTACTGGATTGAGTACAAAGTTAAAAAAGAAAAAACAAAAAAAACCTGCTGAAAACTGGAGGAAGGAACTGCTGAGTAAACATGCCTTGGCGTAGACTGTCATTAAAAGGAGCAACTCAGTGAGATAACACTCTACAAACATTTCAGGCAAGAGGTGACTCCAGTGTGGTGCAACCGTGGTAAAGGCACAGTCCTCACAGAAAACCTAAAATAAAGTTGTGGAATGCATCTTAATTGCACACAGCAATCTAAAACATTCTGCCAACAGTGATCAAGTGAAATTGAGTCATGGACATATAACAACAGAAAAGATACAGTCCTGAGCCGGCAGAGCAGTAAGAATTGGGAGACCGAAGGGACTGCAAAGTACTGCGCAGTGGCAGCTTTTTAAGCCCTGATCCCACAGACACAGACGCATCCTTAACATTACTTAACAAAATAGTTCCATGAAAGTTTAATTATTGACTAAACAAAGGTAGAGACATGTCAGGTGTCCAAAAAAAAAAAAAAACAAAACCAGAACCTTACTGACCTAAGAAGTACAAACACTATATCACCAAGCACTCTGGAACAAGAATAACTCAAATCATAGAATATCTGGAGTTGGAAGGAACCCATAAGGATCACTGAGTCCAGGCTGGGGATGCCACTTGGGAACGATGCTGTTGTCATAACCTCAGGCTGTTAAACTCAGCTAAACTACCACTGCAGAGAATGCACAGGTACGTACCATCTGCTTACTTTCCTTTCAATGCAGACCGAAGTGACCCTGCAGATTTTTAATTTATAGCCTACATGTTGATTCCTGGGAACGCTGCACTACGCTGGAATTGTACTGTATGTATCCCATAAGGAAACCATCCACCCTTAAGAACAGCAAGCAGGCTTTTCACATTCTTCTGACGTTTCCTCCCCTAGGGTACTGTGACAAGTCCTAGCATTAACGCAGAGTCGAGAGCTCCATAATGATCATGAATGAAACACAGAACCCAGGTGGCAGCAACACAGTTCTGCAATACTATTAAACATAAGTAGAGAAGCATTAAGAAAAAAAAAGAACATTAAAAGAACATTAAAAGACTGTTACGGTTGTATTTCACTTCCTGACTTCATGCAGTGTTTTTCATTTTACCTTCCAAATACAACTAGCAGCAGTCCTGAAAATAAAGGACGGTCCCAACTGCTGTTGCTCCCCTTTCCCCTCTGCAAGGGGGCTCTACCCTCTTACACTAACCACATCAGATGCCTATGGCAATGACACTCGCCCCGTCTACGGCAGACCGCTGCTGAGAGATGCTGCACACTGAACCAACTGTTCACATAGCTCCACTCTCAGGGGACAGACACCTCTGGCAGAGAAACAGCAATTTTTTCAATAACAAGAAGGCATTCATTACGAAAGTATCATCATTGAGCCAGTTATCACATGAAGCTGCGTACATTACTGTAAATCACCTTCCTTACACATACACTTCATGATACAGGGAGGGAGGGGGGGAGCCTCCCGAGTACTTATTCTGATTTACCTCATTTGTTGCCCACTGTAAACAAACTTCCTTTCATGATTAATTATGCAACATTGTTTTATTGTCAGTGCATGATTGTAGCCATTCCTTACAGCATACAGAGTGTAGGGCACGCAATGACAACGAAACATTTCTCATCATGAACTTGTCTGACTCGGTCAATATCGTGTATTCATGGCAGCGAACATACAGCAGGAACAGGAATGAATTCCCTACATCGCCCTAGAAGATGGGGTAGTGGAGCTAGTAGTTTGGTAAGCAGATTCAACAAGCACAAATGAACTCTCCGCTGTTTTGGATGCCGGTTTGTTCACACCGCACCATAATAATGCCCAGATGAAAATTCAAGCCCTTAGAGGCAGTGGTATAATCCTGCATCTTGTATACTCAGAACATACTCACACGGAAAAGGGAGGAACTAGAGAATTTGTCCTTTCTTAAATCAAGTAGGCATTCACTTTTGTAACCTTCATGCTCTTTCAATGTTTTCTAACATGTATTTCTCTCAACTTTCAAAAAAGAAATTTCATAGTTTCAGCACATAAAACTATCTGCCATTTAAGAGTCACTAGAAACTCTCATTCTTCAAATTTACGAAACTGTTTTTTCCCCCTTATGTGGAAGGGGCACAAATGCACAAATCCTCTTTGAACCCCTCCACCTGTAAACATTTCTAGCATCTCTTGTGATGACCATTCAAAAACAGCACACCTCTTTCAAGGCTCCACCCCAAAGCTTAAGCATCAAAACTGAGAATCTTTGCATCCTTTCTCTGCCCCTATAGCGGTTCTTTTCTCTGCCCCACATCCTCACCTCTTCAGTCCACACCTCTTCCCAATAGTAGGCACTGGGCAAATCTAATAGTGGCCTTACCTTTACCACTTTCCTCCATGCCTCACTTAGAAGTGAAGGTACAAGATTTTCCAAAACTAGTCAGATTTACAGTCAGTAGCTTTTTTATGATAAACAGAATTAGTGTGTTAAAATTATTCAGTGTGAACTGCTACAATAAATACTGGTACAAAATAAAACGTCATTAGAGGCATCTTTCTTGATAAGTAAATAAAGTTTTATTAAATCCCAACATTCAAAGCATTTGTTATACCACAATTTAGGTATTTCCAAATCCACTCTCTGCTGATTATATACTGTAATAAATATAACTTTCACAAAGTGATTATACTACTCTGGTATTATTCTGACAGTGATTAACTCTACCCCCACCCAATCCCCCAAATGAACTGGCCTTCTGTAGGAAGAAATATATATATTCATTTAGTTAAATTCTCCAGATCAAATAGATTCCACATACCAAAAAAAAAAATTACAAAAAATATTAAAAAAATACAAAATAAGCAGCACAGCAATTTTTTTTCATCTGGAATACTGAACACAGGCCTAAATCACACACATCCAACTCAAACTGGAACAAGCAAAGAAAAATCCTTGAAGGACTATTAGGGATTGCTGTCTTAAAGAGATTTTAGAAAAGGTTAATTCATCTTACTATCAAAAAAGAAGGTTGATCTAGGATACTTCCCATACATAATTAAAAAAAAAAAAAAGACAAAAAGAACAGGAAAAGGCTTTGAAGTGTTTTGGCACGGAAATAAACATTTTAAGTGGTACTAATCATCAAACACCCAAACTTTCAGAAGCAGTTAAAGAAAGAAACAAGAACTAAATTACATTGAGAGAACTCAATACATTTATGAAATAATAATATGACCACATCTGCTCCTGAGAGGATACAAAGAGGAGCACATACACACAAAACAATGCAGAAGTCACCTGTGCACTCTGGGGACAGAAGGACCACTTCAGCCAGGTTTCTGCACACACTTGGACAGAATGAGCAGAGAAATAAAAATCAGAGCGGGGGAAAAAAAAAAAAAGACTAGCAACTCACTGGGGAAAGAACACCATCTAAAGCCAGTCCTACAAAAGCCTCCTGATAAGGAAAGTAGCAAAGCAATTAGTCTTCTTAACACAGTAACCCTCAAAGTAACAAATGAAAGGCTATATATAAACCAGGACTACTGGCCTAGAGGGAGCACCCTACATTATTAAATCCTGAACGCAGCTTTCAAGTAAAGGCATTTTGATAAGCAGACAGAGCGCTACCAGCTATCAAGATTCTCTCTACTTAGGACCATCTTACACTAAGTCACTGCTGGGAAAGAATCCCAAAAGGACACTGTGTGAACAGTGGAAAGTGTTAAATACCTGTGAAAGCTTCAGGATAGTTGAGCAGAAGCATATATTGTTGCATAAGCATGAGAAAAAAATTTAAAGAATTATAGGTACTGGGAATCAGAATGATCTAGTCCAGCAAGTAAAGAACCTAGCGGGTCGGGTGTTCAGTTTTCAGACTGAAAGAGGACTGGCTTCTCCAGATCTTCCACCAATCTTCCAGTGCACGACACATTTGCTAGTATGCTCTTACAGTAGTATTTCTCAGTATTGCTGAGTAAAAATGCAAGATCTTCGTACAGAGGAATAGGATACAAAAGTAGCTTAGTAGTTAGAAACTCCACCTTGGGGTGCTCAAGGGAGTGGGTGAAGTGAGACTTTAAAATTTCACCTGCAGAACTTCTCACCTTTACAAAGCCTATGGCACTCTTCAAATACCCACACACACACGCACCTCCCACAAAACGAAAACAGGCACTGAAGAGTAAAACAGAAGCGTGTCTGGCTTAGTATCACACCACAAGGCAGGAAAATACTCAACACCACAGCTCTGGTCTTGCCACCCTCAGCCTTCTCTGTAAGCACGGGACTTGGTTGTCCCATGGCACACAGGTCTGCCTGAGAGGAAGCTGGGTACCAGTGGGCAGAGCGAGCGAGACCCTGTGGCCACAGCTGGAGACCCCAGAGTCAGTAGCAGGATTCCCAGACTTGTGTTGTTTGTGGCTTTTCATATAGCTGCACTGAGGTGGAAGGGGAGGAGGGGAAGATGTGCAGAAGAAAACTGTTTCATTGGCCTCAACGATATACACACATTAAGTTACATCCTGTCTTTCTTGTATGAGCTATGAAAGCAAGAATGTTTTTATTAAGATTTTCTAATCTCTCATATTTCCCACAGTGGTATTAATTTATGTTAAGCCCTTCTAGGCAGTGCAGAGAGAAATTCCCCATTCCTCATTATCCTGTTGTAGTTATTCTGCTGTGTGCCTATCAGACAACCAGGACGTTGATACGCAAATGCTATTAAGGCAAGTCACCTGCTGCAGAGTTTAGTTTTCTTAAAGAGGACACCACTTACTTGAAATATTAAAACCTTAAACAAAGTTCAAGCATTAATCCGTTGAATATCATTTGCATCATTTTCAAATAACATCCCCCTACTCTTATAAAAGAAAAAATCACAAAGAGAAATTAAGCATTAACAAAAAACACCAACTGAGGAGAAAAAGAGACTGAATATTTCAGCTTTGGACTTCGTGCTTTACAACAGGAGGTACTGAATGCTCAGACAACAACAGAAATTATGTTAATTAGGAGTTTCTTTTTTCATTTGCTTTTATTAGAGCCGCTTTCAGTAAGAATTACTAGATGCCCAATTATTCTGGGGAAAATGTGTGCAGAAAGACAGCTACTTTCATTCTTCAATATCAGCTTCCCCAACTTTTCAACTGGAAAAAATTGCGTTTCAGGAACTGATGCCCGACACCTCACTGTATTGGTAAGCAGCCCAGACTGGGAGCCCCGCTGCATGCTGCACGCAGATAATGTGGTAAAGACATCCTAAAGAAATCCAGCCTCAGTCAAAAAAATAAACCTGTTCCCTTCCTGTAACTTTTTTAGCATAAGACTTTTGGAGTTTAGATACTTGGTGGAAACTCTGTAGTCCCTCCTGCAAAACATGCGTGTGTGATTTCACTGCAAGAGATCAAAACCTCCACTGGTCTGAGATTCGATAAGGCAGCTGCCTAATGCATAATAAACAGTGAAACATGAAGCAGCCACAGGACACAGATATCAGTAAACGTGCACAGTACACACATTATCTCTCTGACAGTGTTATCTTTAAATGCAGAACCTCAATAATAATGAATTCAAAGATTCAATTTCTTCAGTATTTTAACATGCCCCCAATTTGTTTCTTAGGTCTAAGATACAGTTAATGTTTTCTCCTCAGACTTAACAGAACCTGCTGAAGTCCATCCTAACACATTTCTACTACTTCCCTGAAAAAGGATTTGCTTCCAGAGCAGAAGAGCCAATACACTGACCAAAAAGGATGGCAGAAGTCTGTCAAATGGGAAACTCCTCAAGGAGAACGTAGAATTATCTCTGTTATTTCAGCTCTGCTGCCCAACCTCATGGGTATTCCAAAGTACATTGTCCCTGGGCTGACGTAGACAAAGGTGTTCTGCCCAACTTTGTACAAGCCAACAAAGAAGGGATTCAGAAAATAAGCCCCAGCATTTAGTGGGAACATTTGCCCTCCATGAGTATGACCAGAGAGAATTAAATTTATGTCTGGTCTCTCCTGAATGGCCCACTTTGCAGCAATCGGCTGATGAGCTAGCAGCACTATTGCATGCTCGCCGCTACAACCTCTGAGAGCTTTTTTTAAATCCATGCCATGCCCTGAGTATCGCAATACATCTGCTTCAATATCATCAACACCAGCCAGGCAGAACCAGTCATCAGTGCGCTTCGGTGAAACAATCTTCACATTCTCATTATGGAGTGGCCGAATGTTAAATGATTTTAACAGCTCAAACCAGTTGCCAACATCTGATGTGTAGTACTCATGGTTTCCCGTGACAAAGTAAGTCCCCAGAGGGGAATTAAGTTCTCCAAGAGGCTCAACAGCTGGTCGTATGATCTCCGCCTCAGAGTCAGTCAGGTCACCAACAATCACCGTGATATCTGGTTTCAAAGCCTTAACCATTCGCACAATCATGGCAAGCTTGGTCTTCCCAACTGTAGGCCCCAGATGGATATCTGAAAGCAATACCACTTTTAGATTGTTCATTGTTGAGGGCAGCTTGTGAACTGGAATCTCCACTGAATTCACAGTAGGGGGCTGGGAAGCGTTTAACAGCCCAATGACAGTCAGCACAACAGTCAGCATGACTGCCAAAACTGGCTTCACGGCTGTTCTGCTGTTCTTTTTGCTGCTGCCTGCCTTAGCACCTCTCCCAGCCAGGAATTTATAAGCCTGCTCTACAGAGCCTAGAGCAAAGAGGAAGAAGATAAGAATGATATAGGCTCCCAGGCAAGTGTATGCAGCTAAAGAAAAGAAATAGGGCTCTTCTGCAACAAGAAATACCAACGTAAAGAAGCTTGAATGAGCCAAAGCTAGAAACGTGAATACAGCTACTTTCCATGGCATGAAACAGAAGGAGCTGGCAGCTGAAGACCTGGAGAACATGGTGACTGTGCTTCTCCAGACATGAAGAGATCCTATCAACATGAGCGCATTAGCAAACAGTGCCATCTGCAGCCTTAGAACCCAACGCCGCGTCCTGAGCTCCAGTTGTTCTGCCAGATAGCTCCGCGATAACATCATGGAGAAGAAAACCACTCCTGCAGCCACTGCAGCCTTTGCTTCAAGGGGCAGTTGCTTGAAGGAGATCATCTTTGCTTCCTGACTGTTCCCTTCTGTTCTGTAGGAGTCTCCAGTAGGCAATAATGTGGTTATGAAGGGATGCCTTGGGTCAACAAAGCCTGCAACCAGGAACCAGTATCAGCCGTTTTAAAATATTACATACATTCCCTTTTTCCCAGACTGCAGTAAGGGACTGTTACTCTGCACTTACTACCCAGGATATACTGCGTCATACAGAATCACTACCATAAAGACAGGTGGGATGAACAGTCAACTGAAAACAGTTCTAACAGTCTACTTCCAAGTACTCTGCCTGCCACCCTCAATGATTCCTCCCCTTTCCTTTTTCTTTTTTTTTAAATGCTATTTAAAGCATACTATTAAGACTTCCTTATAGCATTTGGCAATAGATCACAACAATGATGCAAGGACTGCTGGAAACAGTCACTAAACTATTTACAAACAATCATTATAGTTATTTGTAAGCTCTGCACATGTTCTGTGACTAAGATCCTTCAGCTGTTAACTTAGTCCATGTGTTTTCTGTTCTTTTCCCAAGCAGTTGGCTTCACCTCAAGAGCAGGTATCACTGTACATCGGTCTTACTGAACACATGAGGTTCTACTAACACATACAACAGGAGCAGTGAAATCCCCACTGGAATAGCTACCAGATACAACTGCGGTCCTAGAAACTGCAGGTGACTGATATATGTGGAGATATCCTTGTCTCCAGCTGTGAATAAGAATTTCCCAAAGCCCTCAAAATTGGTATGACCTGTGAAACCCACGTTGTATTTTGCTACTCACTTCCTGCTCACTCCCACTACATGTACAGCTCCTAAGACTTGACACCCATTTCAGCATATCCTGGCCTAACAGGATGCAATTAAATTGAAAAGAAAAAGGATTAAAACATCATGCGGTGTGCTCCTTTAGAAGTAAATGGAGCACTAAATCTAATGCTTCTCTGCACTCAGATCAAAAAAAAACATGTAAGTACCAGTCATGCTTGAATTATACTGGAACTCCCTGTTTTGCTCTGTATTTTGCTCAGAGTACGTAGCGTTTCTACTATTGAACAGTTTGTGTATTTCTATTTAAAATAAACCTACTGTTTCATTTTAACCACAGATGAAAAAATGTTTGGATGGCCTTTCATAACATACAACAGTAAGCAAGTCTGAGATAACAGAAATACCTTACCTAAAGCCATGCAGGAACATATACTTACTTTCAAAACACTTCCTGTATTTCAGTCCATGCTTAGCTAGAGAAAAAGTAAGCAATCACTGCAGCCAAAAATATCTCAGAAGTGGGACATGAAAGCAGCCTTTTAGGGCTATACAGAGAGCTTGAGACCAAAAGCCTACAAACCCAAGTTTGTCAAGATGCTCATCTGTAGCACATACTTCCCCTAATTTAAAGGAATGTTAACATCTCCGTGATGATAGGTCCCTGAAAGACCCCTCCTCTCATTGCTTGGTCAATGAACTATGGGTTAAGAAAGAACGTGTGCATCCAAGTCTCAGTTCCTCAAGGCCTCTCAGCTGTGACAACACTATTCTTAAAAAACAATGCTATTTTACACGCATGCCTCTACAGAAAGTAAATAAAGCTAGGAAGATAAGAGCATAGGAAATGCCCTATTAGTTCAGGTCCATGGTTCTCTAGACACCAGGCCATATTGGACAACAGCAATAAAAAATGTTTAAAGGAATGTGACCCTGGCCACCGTCTGTGGTCTGCTTGTCTCCTACTGCTCCAGAAGATAGAGCTGTTACATTAGGGATAGGCACACCCCTGCCTAGTCCTTTTTGTATGCTATTTATGAACCTGGCGTGTTTTGTCTTAACCTTTTTGTTGAATCCGGTTTGCTTCTACAACCTGCTGTGGCAGCAAATTACTAAAAGTCACTGCATTTTTTTTTACAGTATTTTACTTGCTTTAAACTAAGCTACTGGATTCACCTGTTAAACTAGATCCACCAAGTGCCCCTCTTCTCATACTACTGACTTTGGGATCAGTTCCCCATTCTTCTTATTCATTACCTTAACGAACTTCTAAGGCTCCGTCCTAACGCTACCCCTCTCAGCGACCATAATTACTATCATTGAATTCCCTTGGATAAATATCTCCAATGAGGCCGCGCTGCTTCTCACACAGCTTTAACCACCTGTGCATCGTTCAATTAACAAATATCAAGATAACAGCAAGACTTTGCCTCAAGCTTAAAGCATAAGCGGCAAAGCACAGCCCCCCCACAACGTTTGTCAAGACCAAGAATTTACCTAGGCCTCCGGTTAGACAGCGGTGCAACTCTACTAAGAAGCAACAAGGGAGCCGATGCTAAAACAGGGCAGAAGGGGAAATATGCAGCCCCCTCTTCCCGCACGCCACAGAAAGAGCCACTTTTCCCATGTGATCGGCTAATGCAGCGTCGGTATCAGGTAACAGAAGCTCAATTTCCGCCCCCCGCGGGTTGCTTAATTAGGCCTCGTAATCTATTATTTCTCAAAAAAAAAAAAAAAGTCTAAACGGTGGGTGGGGTACAGCCAGCAGAACCGCCTCGGCCAGCAGGTGAGGGTATTACCGAGCTCCAGAAGGCCGCGACCGAGGCAGGCACCCTCCTCCGGGCGCACAAGGGAAGGGGCCGCCGGCACTTCCTCAAGCGCGCGGGGGCCGGGAGGCAGCGCGCCGGCCGCCGCGGCGGAAAGGGGGAAGGCGCCGAGGGGAGGGCGCCGGCCGTCCCGCACCCCTGCGCGGCCGCACCTGC